>VMDO01007550.1:0-90475 GCA_007922755.1 Pedetes capensis | reverse complement strand
AACCTCCCCAGAGCCACCCTCAACCCCAACCTCCCCAGAGCCACCCTCAACCCCAACCTCCCCAGAGCCACCCTCAACCCCAACCTCCCCAGAGCCACCCTCAACCCCAACCTCCCCAGAGCTACTCTCAACTCCAAACTCTTCAGTGCCTCCGTCGACCCTGACCTCCCCAGGGCCACCTTCAACTCCAACCTCTTCAGAGCCTACCTTGACCTTTACATCCCCAAAGCCCTCCTCAATCCTGACCTCCCCAGACCCCACAATAACCTTGACCACTCCAGATCTACCCGGTACCACAGAACTCTCAACCTCCCCGGAACTCGTCACCACAGTCATGCCTGAATTCATCCGCTTCCTAATGGTGCACGGGGTGGCTCAAGGGGATTTCCACGGCTCCAGGGACGCTGCCCTTCTCAACCCTGACTTCTGCTGCCTCCTTGGCCTGGGCTTCTATATCTTGGGGCTGCTCTGGCTCCTCTTTTCTTCTGTGGTCCTCATCCTGCTGCTGACCTGGGTCTGGCCCATGAAAACACATGCCCTGGCCACAGCCATGCAAACCACGCACCTGGAGGTGCAGAGAGGAAGGCAAGTGACCGTGCCCCGGGCCTGGCTCCTCTTCCTTCAAGGGTCCCTGCCCACCTTCCGTTCCAGCCTCTTCCTGTGGATACGGCCTAATGGCCGTGTGGGGCCTCTGGTTGAAGGACGGCGGCCCTCAGCCCTGAGTCAGGGTCGTGGTCAAGACCTGCTAGGTACAGTGGGCATTAGGTACTCTGGCCACAGCCTCTGAAGGCCAGTGGTTTGGAGGACATGGAGGGAGGTTCCAGTGGACTCTCCTACTGGGATCTAGCTGGGGTTGGGTGGGCAAGGCACACAGGGTCATGGGGGGTTCTTATTACGTTGTCTCTATCCAAAGCTGCATCTTCCTATCCGGACACACCCCAGGTACCCTACAAATCAGGAGTGACAACAAGTGATGGAGTTGGGAGGGTCTCAGAACCAAGGTCCCTCTGCTGCATGGAGGGTTGCCAGGCCACATGGTTACTGCCACCACTTCCGGGAAGAGTTTTAATAGTGCATGGCTCCCACACACATTCATACATACATGTACAATGATTTACCAAGCTAGGAGCACCGATTGCCTCATGGTGTCAAATCCAGATTTTTTTTCTGTGCTTAGCATTTTCTAGTTTTCCATCACCAGCCTATGCTATTTCTATAATAAAAATAATTTTTCAAAGAATATGAGGATTCTTTTGGGGAAGGAGTGACTGGGGCATGAGTTCTAAGAATTCCCAGGGTCACAACTGCCTCCACGCTGGTCCCAAATAGCCAACAAGCCTCCAGTCCTAGCGGACAGTGGGTGGGTAAAGCACACAGGGTCACTTTTCTTGCTTAGGTCCACTCCTCTCCTGCAGCTGGCCACCCGCTGGGACACTCAGCATCAACTCCAGAGCAGCCCCTGTCTCCCGGAGCCAAGTGGCAGTGAGGAAACTTTAGCGGCCCGAGGCCTGCAGCCCTCGGCAGCCACCTGGGCAAGGCAGCTCTCCACTGCCCAGGGTGGTGGGACACAGGGATGGCCCAGCTGTGTATGTCTGGTGGGCTTGACTGAGGTCTCAGGTTTCTTGCTCTCCAGCCAGGGCCCAGGCAAACAGGGCCCTGCGCTCCCCTGGTTCCGTCATTTCCTAACCACACGGCTGAGGCCTTCTCTCCTGCTTCATCCTCAACCCACCCCAGGGCTTGGGGCCCAGAGAATGGGGGTAATGGCTGGATGTTTCCGGCTCTGCAGAGATCCCCTCCTCTACATGGTTCTGGAAGGATCTTCCTGAGAATCCAATCAAATCTTTCTCCTGCTTGAACTCTTCTACAGGTAGAAGACAATTTTTATTTATTTATTTATTTATTCATTCATTCATTTATTTATTTATTTATTTATTTATTTTGTGGTACTGAGGATTGAACCCAGGGCCTCACGCTTGCATGCTTTGCATGTGCCGGACCGCTGAACTGCACCCCTAGCCCATTGTTTAATTTTTTTTGAGACAGGGTCTCACTAAAATCATGCAGACCGCCTCTGATCTGGAACTTGCGATCCTCCTGCGTCGCTGGGATGACAGGTGTGCGCCACAGCGCCTGGCTTGAAGACAAACCTGAGCTTAGCAGTCAGGGGCTTCTCTGCGCTGTCTGACAGCCCAGCTTCATTTCTCACAGCACACGCCATCTGTGCTTGAACCACTACAAACATCTCACAGACCACCGGTCCCCAGCACGGCTCCTCCTCTGAGCCCCCGCTCTTCCCAACCTATCTGCTACAGTACACAAGTGTCTCCTGTGAGGCTAGGAAGGTTGCGCAGGCCAGCGCTATGCACGTTGCCCAACTGCTCCTGTGTCATCTTCCTGCTGGACCTGAACCTCTCTCCCTGAGGACAAAGTCCAGGCTCCAGGGGTCTCAAAGTAGCCCCGCCAGTCGGCCTAGGACAGTGGATGGAGGTTAAGAAGGGAGACAGGGGTAGGCATGCCAGGGTGCTGAGGACCTCTTGTTCTGCTGACACTGCTAAGGGGACAGCTCCCAGCTGCTGCCTGCCTGTCCCTTGTCCTGGCACATGGCCCTCAGGCTGCCTAGCACTGCTCCTGTTTGACCTTCCCGTGAGGTTTGTGGGCTCCCTGAGGTAAGGGCCTGGGAACTTCTCCTGAAATGGATGAGGCTGTCACTCTCCTGGCAGCCCTAGTCTCTGGCCAACACCCTCCGTTACCCACAAGCCTCAGGTCTGGACCCAGAGCCCCCCGCCCAAGTCTGACTCGTGTAGACTACACAGGACCCCAGAGGCTCTTCCTGGGGATTGTGTGAGATGGTTTATGTCAGCTGTGTTCTTGGGCAAGCGACTCAGGAAGGGATGCACAGGGCCAGGAGTTGGGGTTTCTTTGCCCTGTCAGCTCTGGTGGCACAACTGATTTACATGCCATCTTCATAAGACCAGCAGGTACTTGTTCCTTAATCATTTTTCTTAAACACTCCAGTTTTGCTGGGTGTGGTGGCACAAGCCTGTAATCCCAACAACTTGGGAGGTGGAGGCAGGAGGATCATGAGTTACAGGCCAGAGGGAGCCTGCGTAATTTAGCAAGACCCTGACTCAAAATAAAAAATAAGCCAGGTGCAGTGGCGCACACCTATAATCCCAGCGGCTTGGGAGGTGGAGGCAGGAGGATCGCAAGTTCGAGACCAGAGGCAGTCTGCATAACTTAGGGAGACCCTGCCTCAAAAAGAAAAAAAATGGGCTGAGGGTGCAGCTCAGTGGTCCAGCACTTGCAGAGCATGCAAGTGCAAGGCCCGGGGTTCAACCCGCAGTACCGCAAAAATAAATAAATAATAAATAAAATAAAATAAAAATAATAAAAAATAAAAAAAGGGTCAGGGTACAACTCAGTAGTAGAGCACTTGCAAAGTATGTGCAAGACCCTGGGTACAACCCCCAAGTATTGCCAAAAAGAAAAAAAAACAATGAAACAAAACAGCCCTCCAGTTTCTGTTCTGTGGGGCTGTCAGCTTCTTCATCCAGGCTCCTCCCCCTCTTGGCCCCCATGACTCTTCAGATTTGGGGGTGGTGTCATCAATCCAATTTATTAGGTCCTCAGTGAGAGGAAGGAAAGGGGACATCCTCCCCCCACAGACCCCCTGGCTGTCGTGATAGCGTCTGCTCTCTCCTATCCCCTCAGCTCTGCCTTGGTTTCCCTACTGAGGAGGGGTATCTTCCGCTGTCCCGCATGCCCTGAAACTGACATTCAACAGGAGGCTAGAAACCCTCAGAGAGCTGCCCAGCTTCACCAAGGAACAGTCCGGGACACAATGGTCTTAAGAATCGGGCCAAGCAGGGTGAGCTGGAATGGGGGGGCAGAACAGACCAAAGTCCTTTAACGCAGAGGAGGAAACCACTCTGTGGAGGAGAAATAAATAGAGGGGCTGGGGCAGCAGAGTCCAGGCCCCCGGGATACAGGAACTGGGGGAGCAGCAGGCGCCTGGGAGCCCCGGCACACTGGCTCCAGGACCCCTGCCACCTCAGCCACTGAGAAAGAGACGCTTGTAGGCCTTGTTCATCTGCTCCAAGAAGATGAAGGTGAGGACAGTGTGGGGGCCCAGGCGGGCATAGTACGGCGTGAAGCCCTTCCACAGGCTGAAGAAACCCTCATAGCGGACGACTTTCACCAGCACATCCTAGAGAGAGGCAGGCAGGGTGCCGGGGCTAGGACCTGGCCCTTCAGGCCCTGTCCCCTTCACCCAGCTGCGTCACAGCCCTCCCAGGGCATCCGACACACAGGCCCAAGCCCCTCGGCCTCCTTCCTCACCAGCCCATTCTTGTATTCAGGCTTCCCATCAATCATACGCATGTTCTGGATCCTAAAAGAGAGGAAGTAGTGGCATGAAAGACAGAAAGGGGGCTTTACACCCATCTCTAGGTCCAGGACCGCACACTCACCGGGTCTTGACAATGTCCACTGGCATGGAGGCGGCAGTGGTGACGAGGCCACTGATCATGCTGGCACAGAAGTGGCACAGGATATTGTCAGAGAAGTAGCCTGGGGTGGGGCATCAGGCAAAGGGTGACAGTTAGCTCAGAAGCATCCCAGGGCCGGCCGGGAGCAGAGGGCCCAGCTCCGCATCTCACCTGAATCCAGCAAGAACTGCTTGGACTGGGAGTAGGAGGCAAGCTGGGCGGCATTGACGACCACAGCCCGAGCCATGGTGGGGATGCAGCCCTGCAGCAGGTGGGACGGAGGGAGAATCAGAGGTGCCAGAGACCCGACGCCACGTTCCCTAAGTCTCCATGTCCTCCACTCACCCGCCACAGCGTGAGGACTCCCTCCTCCCGGGCGATTCGAATCAGGGCATTGAACACATTTTTGTAGCCACGGCGCTGGTCAACTGGAAGCCTGGTGGGAGGGCAGGGAGAGGCAAAAATCAGGGTAGCCCATGGTGTCCACAGGAGCAGAGAAAGGGAGACCTAACCAGGCAGAGGCTCTGCTCTAGATCTGGGGTGTAAAAAAGCAGAAACAAACAAAAACCAACTGGTCCTTCCATTCCGGATTCCAGGAGTGGGGCCGGGGATAGGTTCAGACCTGGAACTCACCGGCCATCGGCGGTCATGCGGATAAGAGCCACCTCGGCTGGCGTTCCCACAAACGCACCGGTTGCGCCAGCCGTCATGCCAATCACAGCCTTCAGCAGAAAGCCAGGGGGTGTGCCATCCGCCCCAGTCAGGCGCTCAAACAGCACGGTATAGATGCCAAGGCGAGTCGTAGTGTAGGTAGCCTGGCGCAGCAGGCCAGCGGACAGCCTGGGGGGCAAAGGGGTCAGCATATTGGGCCCACCCGTGGACCCGCCAACCCACACCCGGCTCCCAACCAAAGGCCCCAGTACCCGGTGTAAATGCCCCTCAGCCCTTCTGCCTTTAGGATGCTCGTGAGGGCATGGAAGCTGGTTTTGTACTCTCGAGTCTTGGCCCCTTCCCCGCTCAGCTGCATCCTGTTCTTCACTAGGTCCAAGGGCTGCACAAAAACCGTAGCTCCCATCCTGGGGGGAGGCAAAAGTGGAGTTGGGGTCGGGTGTTCCAGGTCTACTAACGCCTACTGGAGCCTGACAGCAGGACGTTACAAAGTTCAGGGCCTGCCATGTGGCCAAGGATTCGGGAGGCTGGTGGATCTGTCTGAGTGTGTATGTGCACCAAGAGCAATGTGTCTGAAAAGTCCAGCTGTCCAGGAGGAGTCATGCAGTACAAGGGTTTCAGGCCGGAGCACATGCAGTGCAGCCCGGGGAGAGGACGAGGGGTTACCCACGTGCTGGGACTCCAAGTAGTCCCGCAAAGAACCAGTTAATGACCTGGCACCACATCTAGCCAGGTGCTTAGCGAGGGCCGTGCATTGAGTCCTGCATGCAGCCCGGCAGGGGCCCTGCAATGGGTGAAAAGATCCTGGCAGCCCGTCAAGGACCTCGCCATGCCCCGGGGATGACGCTGACCCCGTGCAGGTTCAGCGCACTGCAAAAGACCAGGGGATGAGGCGGGCCCAGCTCCTCGCGCCCGGCCCTTCCTCAGCCTTTCCCATCCCTGGGGCCTGAGCTTACCCGGCCAGGCCCCCAAACAGGAACTTGATGGACTTAGGGGAGGTACGGGGCTTCCCGTCCAGCCCGCCAGCCCCGGCACTCGCCGTCGCCGCCATCACCACTCAGTGGCCCCTGGCTTCGGGTCCTGCGCGCGCGCGGCCCCGCTCGCGCCCAAGGTGACACCGAGCGCGCCGCACGGCGAGGGCGCGCGCGCTCGCCCCTCGGGCTCTCGGGTCCGGCTTCGCCTGGAAGCCGGCGCTGGCGCAGGCGCGCGACCGCAAAGACGGCCGGGAGTGGGGCGGGGCCGGAGGCGGGGCTTGGCGGACGCGTACGGTAAGGGGCGTGGCTGATTTAGGGAGCCTGGGTACTGGCGCGGTTTTCACCGAATTGGAACCGCGGGAAAATACTTTGCTCGAAGGTCTCGCGATAGCTAGCGCACTGGAGGGTCTCTCGCGATAAATACAGCGGGCTTTCCGCTGTGGGGCCGGGGAGCGGGGGCCGGTGGTGGTGAGCGCTCTCGCGAGACTTGGAGGGACGGCGGCGGTGGCCAGGCGGATAAGGAGAGGTTTGTAAACAGGGCGGCTCCAGGCTCTCGGGCGCCGAGGGGAGACGCCGAGGTGTCTTCTGGCCATCGTCGCCCCCTCCAGCTCTAATACTTCTTCCAACGGGCCTTCTAGGACCGGAAGTTCTCCGTCTAGCGCGTCCGGGGCTGGAAGCGGCCTGACTTTCCTTGCCGGAAACCCTTTTCCAGAGGTTGGGAAGACGGCCCACCTGGCCGGAAGTTCCGCCTCCCTGAGCTCCCCCACCCTTCCAGAAGTTTTTCTGTCACCTGTGTTTGCCTTCCTTCCCTCCCTCCGTTTTATTTCTAAATCAGGAGAGGGTACATTTAGTGTTTGCCTCCCACTAGGCGGGCCGGAGCTCTCACTCCCCGGGTCTGGGTTCCCTCCCCGGCGCACCCATGTAGCTGAGAAGTGGGACCTGGGGGTGGCTGGACCCCTGGGATCCTGGAGGAGAGGCAGGGAGGGCGCAGAGCCCCGCTTCTGCTGCTGCTGTCAGGACGCGATCTCTTCGGCCTTTCCCCTCCCGCTGCCATGCACCCCGCGGCCTTCCCTCTGCCCGTGGTTGTGGCCGCTGTGCTGTGGGGAGCGGCGCCCATCCGGGGGCTCATTCGAGCGGTGAGTCCGAGGGGTAGGTAGGGGAAGGACGCCCAGGGAGGGTTTGCAGGCGAAAAGGGTCATGGACTTTCTTGTCCGCAGACCTCGGAGCACAATGCCAGCATGGACTTTGCAGACCTCCCAGCTCTGTTTGGGGCTGCCCTGAGCCAGGAGGGACTCCAGGTGATTCTCTTCCCATGTTTCTATGTCCTCGTGTCCTCCATCCAGGGCAGGGCTTGAGGAACCACGTCCTGGGTGAAACTGAAGGTAGGAAGAGTCAAGAACTAAGTGTATTGGGCAGAAGATGTAGCTCTGGTAGACCACTTGCTTAGCATGCCTGAGAGCCTGGATCCAATCTCCTGTCCCGCATCCCCAAAGAAAAAGTATGTGAACACGTGTAATGTGGAATCCAGAATCCAGAGGTAGGAACTCCAAGTTCATGAGGGAGACTGAAGGTAGACCAAGATAAAAAGCAGCACCAAGTGGTGCTAATCAGTAAGGTCACTGGAACCAGTCAGTGGTTGTATGGCCCTGAACAAGCTAATTTTTTCCTGAGCCATAGTTTGTCTTACTGTAAAATGGGGTAGTAGAAATGATCTCAGGATCGCTGTGTGAGAATTAAGTTATATAAGCAGTTCTGTAGTACTTCATCACAAAGGCTGCCAGGTAGGAAGAACTCACCTTGGGCCATAGATACCAGTCAGTGGTTGTTTGAGATGGGCAGTTGGGAAACTGAAGGGAAGCGAGTATGGTGTGTGTGTGTGTGCTGGAGGGGAGAAAGTGACATGGGTGGGCAGAGAACTGAATTAGCCTGGAATGGAGGGCACAGGTTAGCTCATCTGGGAAAGGGAAAGATGGGAGGGTCTGGTGAAGAGATGTCATTTGTCATCATTGTATCCTTGGGAGACCAAGAGGAGAGGTAGACTTCTGACTCGGATGGGATGGCTAGACGCAGGAGTGAAACGTGAGCAGAGAGCATGGACAGCACGGGCGGGGCCAGTGTGTGACGAGCTCTGTGGGAAGCAGGACCTCGGGATGAGAAATCCAATTGCTGTTTGCTTCTGTCCCCCAGGGGTTCCTTGTGGAGGCTCACCCAGAAAATGCCTGCAGTCCCATTGCCCCACCACCCCCAGCCCGGGTCAATGGGTCAGTGTTTATTGCACTGCTTCGAAGATTCGACTGCAACTTTGACCTTAAGGTTGCTGAATGTGTGGGAGCTGGGAAACTAAGGGTAAACAGAAGCACCAGGGATGAAGAGAGGCAAGGCCCATGACGGCCCCCCGTCTTCTGCCTTGCCTTCCCAGGTCCTCAATGCTCAGAAGGCTGGGTATGGCGCAGCTGTAGTACACAATGTGAATTCCAACGAACTTCTGAACATGGTGTGGGATAGTGGTAAGGTTGGGTTGCAGGCAGAGCGCAGGCTGAGAAGCAGTGGGAGGACTGAGGGCTTAGGGAGAAGCACCCACTCCTTTGGGTGGGATGGGGCAAAAGTACCAAACGCCAGGGTTCTCCAAGGATTGGAGGAGTGGAAGGCTGTATTACCAGTGTGACGCCCTGGTCCCTGCAGAGGAAATCCAGCAGCAGATCTGGATCCCGTCTGTGTTTATTGGAGAGAGGAGTGCCGAGTACCTGCGTGCCCTCTTTGTCTACGAGAAGGGGTAGGGTGTGTGCGTCCTTGTCCGTCAGCAGCTCCATGCCAGCCTGGAGCCCAGGTCTCGCTGCCCCAGCCACTTCGCCTCAGATCCTTCCTCCTCTTCCTGCTGACCTTCTGCCCACTCCCTTCCCCAGCCATGAGCCTTGTCCAGAGCCGGTTGCCTTGTCTTGCCTTCCTTGCCTCAAGAGGCTGTGGTCTTCCTCAGGGCTCGGGTGCTTCTGGTTCCAGACAGTAGCTTCCCCTTGGGCTACTACCTCATTCCATTCACTGGGATTGTAGGACTGCTGGTTTTGGCCATGGGAGTAGTGATGGTGAGTAGCTCTGGCAACGTAATGGGAAGAGCTGGCGCTTGTAAGGCCCCCCTGGATCGGGAGGTGGGGTGGTTCCAGTTTTGTTTGTTAAGCCTAGTCCATCCACACTCCCATCCCCTAGATAGTTCGTTGTATCCAGCACCGGAAACGGCTCCAGAGGAATCGGCTCACCAAAGAACAACTGAAACAGCTTCCTACCCATGACTATCAAAAGGGTGAGGTTTCAGGGGAGAGGGCCTTTCCCACGGCTCACCTGGGTCTGAAGGAGTTTGAGCCCAGCCAATAAGGGGTACAAAGGTGGTAGTGAGGAGGTGTCAGCTCATGATCCAACCTTTCCTTTCTTAGTCACAAATAACAATGAGGACACGAGGGGAGGGAAAGTAAAGCAGGAGATGGAAAGCAAGGATGGTTGTGTGCAAGAGTTGAAGGGACACATTTGGTGTACACGGGAGGTGGAGAGCAGAAAAAAACAGGCGTGGGGAGGAATCAGAGAAGGGAGCACCAGGTGAGGGGCTGGGTCCTTGTGGCCTCCGAGCCTCCAGTGTCCATATAAGGCTACAGCAGGAGCCCTGCCTCCATTTCCGCTCCTCCTACACCCTCTCTCTCCACCCTCACCTCCCCCAAAACCACTTCCCTTCTTACCTCTGCTGTTTGCTTGTCCCCTTCAGCCCCAAGTTATCCATATTCTGCCCTGACCGTACCCCGCCTGACAGTCTCAGTTCTTCTGCTGGCTGTGCGTAACCAGGGAAGATAATTTGCCAGGGCTTAGCTCTACCATCGGCCCCTCAGTTCTCATGGGCGCTGGTTGAGAATGGCTCAGTGGTGGATGAGATCCCTTTTTCTTCCCTAGGAGACCAGTATGACGTCTGTGCCATCTGTCTGGATGAGTACGAGGACGGCGACCGGCTGCGGGTTCTCCCCTGTGCTCACGGTGAGGCCCCTGCTGCCTGTGCCCCCAGCTCCCCCAGCAGGCGCCTGGCGCTTCACACACTTGCTCTCTACAGCCTATCACAGCCGGTGTGTGGACCCATGGCTCACTCAGACCCGGAAGACCTGCCCCATCTGCAAGCAGCCTGTTCATCGGGGTCCTGGGGATGAGGAGCAGGAGGAAGAAACTCAGGGGCAGGAGGGGGACGAGGAAGGAGAACCAAGGGACCATCCTGCCTCAGAGCGGACCCCTCTCCTGGGCTCCAGCCCTGCTCTTCCCCCCTCTTTTGGCTCCCTAGCCCCAGCACCCCTTGTTTTTTCTGGGCCTTCCACAGATCTCCCGCCCTCTCCTTCCTCCTCTTCCTCTTCCCCTGCCATCCTGGCCTGATACTTCCCGGCAGCTGGCACTTCTGGTGACTTCCTTGCACAGGCCCTCTTTCTCCAGTCTTCTAAACTGAAGGGATAGGGGACATTGCATCCCAGGTTTCTCCCTTACCCAGCCCCATTCTTTTGATGAGGGGGTTGGGCCAGGGGGACTGAGTCTTTACTTCTTGGGCTAATAAAGTTGTTTTTGAGGACTAACAAAGGGTAAGATCATTTTCACACAGGTGAGTTTACCCTTTGCGGGGGGAAAAGGACCCCTTTTCTGTCAATGAAGGAGCAGGGGAGCCCTGGAAGAGACTTAACCTGTAGTCAAGGGGACAGCCCCAGCAGCATTTGCTATGACTCAGAGGGGGAGCCCCACCTACACATGGGTGACTCAACTAGCCCTGCCTTGCCCACAGGCAGGGACCCATTCTGTAGTCTAGATGGCTCTATTCCATCACCTACCAATTCGACCAGCACATCTGAGTACAGAGGCCCGAAACACCACTGTGCAGGGGCCAGGCCACCAGAGCCATCTACTTAGCCCTGGATGTGCTGGCGAAGAATAGGAAAATGGAAGGAGCGGGAAGGGTTCAGTCAGGATGTGGAAGCAAACGCTCAGATACCTAGACTTCATAGTGCCACAACACCAAGCCAGGACAAAGGAGGCAAGTCATGGTGCCCGTACCCTATTCTAACAACCAAGCTCAAAACCAGGTGTTAGTAGAATCCTTTTTTTATTCAGAAAAAAAAAGGGGGGGGGGGGAGAAAAAAAAAAAAAAAAAAAAGAAAACAGAAAACCCCCAAAACAAAAATGTTTTCCAACCACACACAGGAAGGGTATGGGTAGGGGGAGGTATCTGTCCATCCAGCCCCCGGCCCCCAGCCCATGTGGTTTTGGCAGCAATAAGGGATATTGGGTAATGGCCCCAAAAATAAAAAAGGTATGTGTGTGTATGGGAAGAGGGGGGGTGCAAAAGCTGTGGAGAGCGGTGGGGGGAAGGGACAGACGAGGTCAGTACTGGGCACGCCGCAGGTGGGTGGCCATTTCATAACATTTCTTGTTGATCAAGCCTCCGTGGACACCTTCTTTGCCCATCAGCAGGACTAGCGCTGGAGGAAGAGGAGGAAAGAGGAGGCTAGGACCCAGGTGTCACGATTCCACCCCCTGCCAGCTGTTCAGCAGCTGTCCAGCCCTGGGGGCTGTAACCCAACCTCATCCCTCCCAACCCCCTACACAGGCAGGCTGTCAGTCACCCTGAAACAATAGGGCTTTTCAAAAGGAGAAAATCAAGCTTAAAGGCTGGAGAGGAACAGGCTAAAATTCAGGGGTCATTCAGGCCAGGAATGGCTGTGGATGAACCTACCACCCCTACTGAAAATCCAGCTCAAAAGACCAGAGCCAAATGCCGAGTCAGCATCCCAACAACTGACCTATTCCAAAACAATGGCATTTCTAATGGAAAAAGCTCAAGGCAAGAAGGGGCTCAAGAGGTAATGCAGTTACGCTTCTTTACAAGAGAAGGAACTGAGAGCTGAAGGGACTATCCAAGGTTCCAGCAGACCGGGAGCAAAATACCGTCACGACCTTCACACTGGGGAACCACACAGAAAAAGAACCCAAAATACTGATGGAAAGAGGGTACACTGGAGACCTCAAAGCCAGAAGAGGGCTGAGACTCCAGAACTCACTCTTGGCGGTCATGGTGACAGTGATGTTGAAGGTAGGGGCTCCGCCTGTGCTCTTGGTACGAAGATCCATGGTAAATTCCCCATCCACCAGCAGTGAGTCCCGGATCACAGAACATTTCTGCCCCCCAAGTGTCAGCCCATTCACGAAAAAGCTTGACCGGTCTTTGCCAACCAGGACACCAATCTCAGCCGGCTAGAAACGGAAATCAATCATCCATGAAGTTAGTGCACCAAAGTTCCCACCTCGTCCTCCAAGAACACACCTGCCTGCTGTTTCTCCCAGAGCTAGAATCTCGGGGAGGAGGGAGAGGGCTTCGTACACATCAAGGCAATTTGAAAAACTCAGCACTGTGGGAAGTTAGTGTAAGAAAAGATCAGGATACTCAAACCTAGTAAATGGGACCTGGGAAAAAGGAGTATCACTTCTCTGAAGGCTCAGATCTCAGTGTTTAAGGCAAACTAACGGAGGAAATACAGGGAAAAGTCCGTGGGGAAAGTGGGGGTGCCTCTGGATGCTCAGAATTCTCCTTCAGGAAAAGCAGAAGCAAAGAGGGGAAGGGAGGGGGCAGGCGAGGAAGGAGAAGCAACTTTGCCCTTATTTGGTCAAAGGTTCTGCAGGAGTTGTTAGGAGCCCGGACGCCTGGGTCTCCAAGTAACCTCGAGCTCAGGTCCAGGTTATCTGTGCCCTAAGAGGAGGAAACAGACCCCTGGGGGCTTTCCGGGGGGGGGGGCGGGAGTAGTTGGAAAAGTTTCGAAGGGGTGGGCCCAAACCCAACCCTCGGGTCTGGACACCCCAGGGAACCATGCTCCCCCTCCCCCTTACACCCCAAGCCCCCATATCCGGTACCCTCCCCGCCCGGAAATCCCCTTCCCCCCATTTGAACTTCCGCTCCCCTCCCCACTTCCGGGCAGTGTGGCCGGGCGCGGTGGCGGGGACAGGAGCTGTAGTCGTCCCCCGCTCCCTCACTTAGGCTGTCACACAGCAGAACTTCTCGCAAAGTTGCCCTGCTCCCGGCCCCGCCGGATGGCGGGAAGGGGAGCGAGGGGACTTCCGGGATCGGCCCCGCAGGAATGTCGCGGCCAACGTGCCCCGGCCGGGGGTGTGTGTGGCAGCCTCGCCCTCTCTAACGGAGCCGGGAGGGGCAGGGAGCCAGGCCACGCGCCAGGCGCCCACCCGCACCAGGAGAACAATGGTGGAGGGGGCGCGGGCGGCCGGTCCCCGAGGGGGCGCCAGGGGTCCCCGCGTGCCCCCTCCATCACGATCCCCGGGTCCAAATCGCAGCTCGCGCCCGCCCCGCCCAGGAGGAGGCGGAAGTGGGCTGCCGCGCCGGGCGGCGCGCCCCTCCCCGCCCTGTGCCCCGGATGTAACGCCCCGTCGCAGAAAGCGGGGCGCCGGGCGCGATGGGCGCCGCCGCCAGGGGCGCAGGACCCGGGGGGCCGCCGGGAGACCCACGCACGCGCCGCCGCCGCCGCCATTCGCGCCGCGTCCAGGGCCGGGACCCGGCCGCGGCCCCCTCGCCGCCCGCCCTCGGCCGCGCCCGCCCCCATCCAAATCCCTCCCCGAAGGTCCGAGCCCGGCCGGCGCCCCGGACCGCGCCAGCCTTGCAGTACCGTGATGGTGACGAAGGTCTTCCCGGGGACGGCGGCCCAGACGGAGGGCGAGTCCTTGTAGCCGACGATGGCCGCGTCCTGACAGGTCCCGTCCGCCAGGAGGTTGTCGATGTAGGCTTCCCACCCGGACATGGCGCTGCTGCTGGGGCTGCTCTCGGCGCTGCTGCTGGGGCCGCGGGCTGGGCTCGGGCTGCCTCGGGCTGGCGGGCGGGGGGAGGCAGAGCTCGGGGCACGCGCTGCCGTCCGGACCGCAGCTCTGCTAGCTGTGCAGCAGCCCTCGCACCGCCACTTCCTGCTCCTCCCCCCCCCCAGATTTTTATTTGCAAAGGGCGGCAGGGGCGGGGCCTGCTCCCCATTCCCTCCCTCCCTTCCCCTGCGCTCGCCCAGATAGCGAACTTTTGCAAATGCAATTTTAAAAATCCCTCCCCCTATTGCAAAATTTGCCGAGTTCGATGGAAAGCGATGTAAAAGGCTGGGGTTGGGGGGGGGACGACGGGCACCGGCTAAGGTTAAGGGGTCACCTCAGTTCGCACTGAATACCAACCGGACTTCGATATCCAGAGGGTGAGCCGGAGGAAGGGAAGAGAAAGGAGGAAGAAGGAGCACGATCCAAATGGAGCAAATTAGAGAGAGCTCGGGGAGCCCAGGGTTAAACGGAACGGCTCCTCCTTCCCCCACCTCCGCCCGAGGGAAGGAACGGCGGGCGGCGGCGGCGGCGGCGGCGGCGGCGGCGCGTGCGCCCGCGCCTGCGCCGGGGCGGAGAGGGACCGCGCGTGGGGCAGTTGGGGCCGGCAGGCTGCGGCGGCGCGCGCTGTGCCGGGCCGATTTGGACCTTCCTTCCCTGGAAGGACGTGTCTGCACCTGGGCAGAAGGGGCAGGGACGCAGGCGCGCGCGCTGCGTCCTCACCATTCTTAATTCCACTTATTTAAACAATAAGGGAGCAGAGGATAATTCGGTGAAATGCCCTAGGCGTTTCCAGGGGTAAAGATACCCATCTGGGGCACTCGTCCCCAGCGCCTGCCTGGGACGCACCGCTTGGACTCATTCGAGCGCATCCCCGCTCCAGGGGATTACCCCATCGCTGGATCGGCTTCAGCCCAGGGCGTCGCCCCACGGCCCGGCCCCTCCCGCCCCTTGCCAGCCGTTTGGGTTACCGGCGGTGCCCCTTGGCCAGTCTTTGCAGAGGCCACAGAACTGGGGTGCCGGGCGAGAGGGAGGAGCGGGACTAATTTTCCAAGGCGGAAGAATACTAAAGTTTTAACACACTAACTTTTTCAAGACAGAGAAAGTCCATTGCACTTTGGGCCCGTTCGGTTTTTTCCTCTTTTCCAGTAAAACTTAAGCAAAATACTTGTGTGCGAGCAGTTAGCTGTCTGCCCGGTGGGGAGGGGGTGCAGAGGACCCGGGCGGCTAGCGTGGGTGGCCCGGTCTCCCCCGAACCCTTGCCTCTTAGGGGCTGGGCCGCTTCCGGTCTCGGGGGAGGGGCGCCGGGGCCACTGAGTCACTCCTTGGTGGCTACGGGGGCTTCATTTCTCTCTTGTGCCCCCGAGCCGGGCCTGGCCCTCCCACGTTCACCCCAGTCCCTAGTCCCCCACGCCCCCCGAGTCGGTGTTCCTCGACAGCCGCGTGGCTGAGTCACTGGCGGGCCCGGGCGGGGCCGCGCCCGGGCACGTGGCGGCGCTCCCCGCGCGCCATCTCCTGACCTCTGGCCTGCACACTCCCCACGCCGGGCTGGAAAAATCCCGGAGGGACAGGCCGGCCGGAGATAAGGGGGGGGGGGAGGGGAGAGCCCCGAGGGCAGGTGGGACCAGGGGTGGGGGCGGGGAGGCCGACCGCGCGGGACAGGCGGGCGGGGAGGAGCGCTGCGGAGCCGGCCGCCGGCGGTGAGTCACTCACTGGGCGCCGGCGGGAGGAGCCTCCGAGTCCGGGGTGAGGAGCCCAGGCGTCCCATGACCCCCGCCGTCGGCCGGCCCAGTGTGCGGCAGGAGGCGGGGTGGACCCCACAGTGCCCCCAAGACCCGCCGAGGCAGAGAGAGTTCCCTAGGGCAGAGACCCGCTTCCCCTTCCCGTAGCGCTGCAAGCGGAGGGCCAAACCGGCCCAGGCGTCCGGACGCTCACGAAGGGCCACCCCCTCCGCCCGTCCATTCATTTCTTTTTTTTTTTCCACTCTTGATTTCACACCATTCATTGATGGGCAGGGGCCGCGAGCTGGAGCGCCCACGGTCGGTGGGGAAAGGGGCTCCCGGCCCGCAGGCTCCACGCTGGGCGACAAGTGCTGGCCCAGCGCTATCAGCGGGGCGCTGCGCCAGCTCCCGGGGCCCTGCTAAATCCGTCTCCTGGCCCCTTCCATCACCCCACTCTCTGGCCCTGAACTGGGTAGGATGTGAGTGGCGCTCCAAGTGGCCGTTATGAGGACCCTAAGAGGTGAGACCCTCTCGCCTTCGGAGGTGTAGGGGCTTCTTGGGTTTCAGACCCCAGAGCTTGCTCGGCATTCTCGGTCCCTTCCCCCAGCTGAAGGCTGAGGCCGCCGAGTGAGCGGAGCACGTGTGGATGTCAGTCCTGCAGCCCCTCTTCCAGGCCCCCTCCCCAGCCCTGCAGGGCTCAGGTTACCCCTGGCCTTTCCTAAAGGGCACAAGTTCATCTTTAACCTTTGCAAAAGGGGAAGATAATCCTGAGGAGAGGAGAGACACCCCAGTCTGAAGCCCCTTCTCTGCTCCTCCCAAGGGATGGAATTGGGAGACTTTTATTGGGGGGTCCGAGGGAACGTGGGGACGGTAGTCATTAACCTTTGGGCAATGGGCAGGTGCCCAGGGCCAAAGGCTTCTGCTTTAGGCAGCAGTGGGCACTTGGCTGCCATCCTGGCGTGGAGGAGGGAGGATGGAGTGGGAGAGGGGCGGAGCTGGCCCGGGGGACAGGGTGGCTCGGGGATAAATGCCCAGCCTGAGAGGGGGTGAGCTGACACTGTCCCAGCTGCCACTTCAGTCCGGAGCTCTGTCCAAAGCCCCAGGGAAGACACCCCAGGTCTGGTGAACCTTCTGTCGGGCTGTGCAGACGCGGGCGGCGAGGGCTTGGAGAAAGTGGGGGAACTGGCAGCTTCCTTTCCTCCTGGGATGGGAGTGCTGGAGAGAGAGTGGCAGAGCTGGAGAGCAGGACAGGGCAAACCTTGGAAGTCCCCAGGGATGCATGGAAAGGAGGCGGAGAGGAGGTGGAGGGGGATGGATAGAGAAAGGTAGAGCCGGAGGCAGGTAAGGAATTGGGGGCCCAGAGGAATTTGGGAGCAGGACAATGAGAACCAGCTGCGTGGAGGGAGGGCCGGGAATCCAAGTTGGGCAAGTTGCTTGACCAGAAGGGTGGGAGAAGGCACAGGGGCAGCTCTGGGGGAGGTGGGGTTTTCAGGGAGTGCTGGGACCCTAGGAGTTACAAGGCAGAGGCCCCTGGGTTCTGAAGACAGGAAGGTGGAATAAGAGCTGCTCTGAGTGGGGGAGGGGGCTGCGCCAGCCTCTTTGGCCTGTGACCTTTTTATAGGGTATTTTTAGCTCCAGCACCTGCCTTTTTGGGGTGGGGAAGACTCTTAAAGGGCAAGGGATTTCTAGCTCCTTAAGGGATCAGCTGTCCACACTCCCTCACACTCCTTGTCCCGCAGCCATGGCCATGCAGAAGATCTTCGCCCGGGAAATCCTGGACTCCAGGGGCAACCCCACAGTGGAGGTGGACCTGCACACCGCCAAGGGTAACACAGGCCCACTGAATCGGCTTGCCTCGGAAGACCCCCAACCCTACCTGGCCTTTGCTGCCTTAGTTCTGCGCCATGCCCTGGCCTTTCTCTGGCGTGCCTCTCCCCATGCTTCTTCCCACGCCCTCCCCTTCCAACCTGCCCGTGGTGCTGGGGAAGCAGGAGTCTTTCTGCACCATCTCTTGTCCCCCAGCCCAGAGAGGAGACCCTAGCCCTCCGCGGGGTCTGGGGGGGACTCTCTATGATCATCTAATTCCTCCTGCCCCAGGCCGATTCCGAGCAGCTGTGCCCAGCGGAGCTTCCACAGGCATCTATGAAGCCCTGGAGCTAAGAGATGGAGACAAGGCGCGCTACCTGGGGAAAGGTGAGCAAAAACCAGTGCGGAAGGATCTGGTGTGGTGGTTTCGGTGCGTGGGCACCCAGTGCTAGAGGACGGAACTGCAAAGCCTCGTGAGGAGCTGGGGTCTGGGGGAAGAGGCCTGGTCCCCTTGGAAACCTGAGCCCTCCTCCGGCCTCTAGGGGTCCTCAAGGCCGTGGAGCACATCAACAAGACCCTGGGCCCTGCTCTGCTGCAAAAGGCAAGTGGAGGCGCCAGCTCCCCCCGCCCCTCCTCCCCAAGGCTTTTTACTTCTTCCTGCGCGTGCGTGGCTCCTGAGACACCTGACCTGTGCTCTTCCCCGCTCAAATCCATCTCTCCAGAAACTAAGCGTGGTGGATCAGGAAAAAGTTGACAAGTTTATGATCGAGCTGGACGGGACAGAGAATAAGTGTGAGTGAAGGGGCCGAGGTGGGGAGGCAGTAGGGCGTGGGAGGGCCCGGGAGAGACCCCAGAGGCTGAAGTCTGGCTGGAGTGATTTCTGTGTCCCTCATCTTGGGGCACACCGGAGTGCATGGCTCTTTATTCATCCCACAGGCATTTCCTGGTGCCTGTCCTCTGCCAGGCCTGGCTGCTCTGGACACGGATGAGAGACTGACACATCTCCCTGGGTGGGGGAGGGGACTCCCAGAGCTCCCCAAGCCCCTGGAGAGGGGAGAAAAATCTGTTAAGAAACTCTCTGTGCGCAGTGGATTGGAGCTCTGGATTCTTCCTGGGGGGTCCAGAGGGGATTATCAAGGAAGTAACCCCAAAACCTGCAGGAGAAACTCTCACTCTTCCCTCTTGCCTCCTTCCAGCCAAGTTCGGGGCCAATGCCATCCTGGGCGTGTCCTTGGCCGTGTGTAAGGCGGGAGCGGCCGAGAAGGGGGTCCCACTCTACCGCCACATCGCAGACCTTGCGGGAAACCCCGAGCTCATACTCCCAGTGCCTGTGAGTGCGGCCGTCCCTGCCAGGTCCCCGATGACACAGATGCCCCCACCTAGCCCCTGGAAAATCTACCTTTCAGACCTAGTTCCGAAGAAGTGGTTTCCTGAAACCGAATCTCTCTGGCTGCGCTTCAGCCCCTCCCTCTTTCCCACAATCCAAACCTTCCCTGAGCCTCTCTCTGCTTCCTTCCCCTGCCCTGTGACTTGGTTCCTCACATTCCAACCCCAGGCTCATGCAGTCCGTGCGCCCCACCCCCCAAATCCGATTGAGAGCGTCTTCATGACAAGGATCTTGGCATTTCTCCGGATCCTGCCAAGTCCTTATTAAACTCATGCTCTCTTAACGGAAACTCTTTGAATGTAATCTCAATAATACTTAGCATTTATCATTACTTATCAGGGAGATTATGTAAGAGTGTAGATTCTAGAGATAACCATTGGGCGCAAACCCTCCTCCTGCCTGTTCACTAGTTGTGTGGTCTTATGCGAGTTAGGTAACTGCCCCATGCCTGTTTCCTCACCTGCGAAGTAGGGAGTAGTAGTAGCCACTTGATAGAGGTATTTTGAGGGTGAAATGAGGTAGTAAGGTACTTAGAACAATGCCGTAAAAGCATTAGCTTTTTTTTTTTTTTTGCCTGTATTTGGGGGCTGAACCCAGGGCCTCACACATACTTTGCAAGTCTTCTGATGTACATGCTGCCTCCGGCGTCAAACTCACACTCCTCCTGCCTCTACCTACTGAGGAGCTGGGATTACAGGCATGAGCAAGTGCACCCGGCATAAAGACGTCGTTAGGTGCCGTCGAGTCGGTGTCCAACTCATAGCGATGCTATGTACAACAAGAGAAACACGATTGTAGTGCCTCTCTGCTATTCATATGGTTTTAAATGGCTGGTTGTTTTTTGGGAATGGGTTGCCCAGTCCTTCTCCCAAGCCTACAGCACCTGGTGTTCCCAGGTGGTCTCCCATCCAAGTACTAACCAGGTCTGACCCTGCTTAGCTTCTGAGATCTGATGGGATCGGACGCCACAGTGGTACAGCTGCAGGCATAAAGACATTGGCTGTTATAAACTAGGTGCACGCTGAGAATTTACATTCACTTCCTTTAATTTTTAGCAAACGATTCTATAGGGAAGTGCTGAAAGCATTATCCCCTTATACAGAGATGAGAGAAAAGGCTCTGAGGAGTAAGAGCACTCATTCTAGAGCACACAGCTCGGAAGCAGGGAGGCCAGGATTCACCTTGAGTTCCCAACCCTTCTGGATCTGAGCACCTTGTCCCCATCTCAGGCCTTCAATGTGATCAACGGGGGCTCCCACGCCGGGAACAAGCTGGCCATGCAGGAGTTCATGATCCTGCCCGTGGGCGCCAGCTCCTTCAAGGAAGCCATGCGCATTGGCGCGGAGGTCTACCACCACCTCAAGGGGGTCATCAAGGCCAAGTATGGGAAAGATGCCACCAACGTGGGGGACGAGGGCGGCTTTGCGCCCAACATCCTGGAGAACAACGAGGGTCAGTGCTGCGTGCTCTGGGGTGCAGGTCCCCTGAGCCCCTCCGGGGAGGCGCTACCCCCCCGGAGGTGTCAGGGGCCTGGAGTCCCACGTCTTGTCCCGCTCCTTTGCCAGCCCTGGAGCTGCTGAAGACGGCCATCCAGGCTGCCGGCTACCCGGACAAGGTGGTGATCGGCATGGACGTGGCAGCGTCCGAGTTCTACCGCAACGGGAAATACGACCTTGACTTCAAGTCACCTGACGATCCTGCGCGGCACATCACCGGGGAGAAGCTTGGCGAGCTGTATAAGAACTTCATCAAGAACTATCCCGGTGAGCCTCCCGGGGGCTGCCCTGGTCCCCTGTGCCCGTCTAACACACCGAATCAGTGCCCGGCTTCGCCCCCTTGGCCGTCCCCACCTAACCTCTGCTACGGGTCACCCCTCCGAGCGGCCCCTCCTGACTCTCACCCTCCCTGTGCTCCCAACCCCCACCAGTGGTCTCCATCGAGGACCCCTTTGACCAGGACGACTGGGGCACGTGGACCTCATTCCTCTCGGGGGTGGACATCCAGATCGTAGGGGATGACCTCACGGTCACCAACCCCAAGAGGATCGCCCAGGCCGTGGAGAAGAAGGCTTGCAACTGCCTGCTGCTGAAGGTCAACCAGATCGGCTCAGTGACCGAGTCCATCCAGGCGTGAGTGCTTCCTGCCTCGCCTGCCGAGGCCACTCCATCCAGCCCCTGCTCTGCCCACTCCAGCTGGTCTTGCCGACTAACTCCAAGCTTACCCTCCCCTGGCACCTGACCCACCCGAACCCTCTGACCCAAGGCTTTGACGAACCCTGGGTCTGAGCCCAGAGCGTTGCCACTGCGGCCCCGCCATGCTACCCCACCAGCTGCGTTGTCCTTCCAGCCAGCACCCCAGGAGCCCCAGTTCAAGATACGAAACCTAGCCAGGTGCAGTGGCGCACGCCTGTAATCCCAGCAGCTCGGGAGGTGGAGGCAGGAGGATCGAAAGTTCGAGACCAGAGGCAGTCCGCGTAACAGCGAGACCCTGTCTCAAAAAAGTAAAAAATGGGCTGGGGGCGCAGCTCAGTGTGGTCCAGCACTTGCAGAGCATGCAGGCGCGAGGCCCTGGGTTCAACCCCCAGTACCGCAAAAAAACAAAACAAAAAGATGGGAAACCTCTTCTCCCCTAATTCCCAAAGAGCTTAATCGCTGCCTTCCCTGCAACGTGCCCCCAACCCTAAACAGAAGGGGAAGCCCCACCCAGGCCCCAGCCTTCCCACTGAAGAGGCCCCCCAAGGCCTCAATCAGATGTCCTTCCCACTCAGCTGCAAACTGGCTCAGTCCAACGGCTGGGGCGTGATGGTGAGCCACCGGTCCGGGGAGACGGAGGACACGTTCATTGCCGACCTCGTGGTGGGGCTCTGCACAGGACAGGTACGCAGGGCCTCTCCCTGCTGAGACTCTGACCCAGTTGGTTTGGAGTCCCCAGCCTCCTACCCCAGAGCTGAGTGCCACCACAGGCTGCTCTGCTGGGGCCAGGCCCAACCCCTGTAGCCTCACTCCATCCTCCAAATCCCTTTTCCTGCCTCAGATCAAGACCGGTGCCCCCTGCCGCTCGGAGCGCCTAGCCAAATACAACCAACTCATGAGGTAGGGCGGTACGGCGGCCTGGGCCGTGGGGAGGTGAGTGCTCCTGGGGGGTAAGGTGGCAGTTCTGACTCTGTCCACATTCTAGGATTGAGGAGGCTCTTGGGGACAAAGCTGTCTTTGCTGGACGAAAGTTCCGTCACCCAAGGGCCAAGTAAGAAGCTGGAAGCCCCAGGACCCCCCAGGACAGACCCAGGCCTCCAGGCACTTCTTTCTGAAATAAACACTGGTGCCAAACAAGACGGTGGCCTGCTCCTTTGTGGGAGGGGGAGGTGCTTGGCTCTGGGCTGTGAGAGACAGGAGGTGGGCAGGTAGGGGGAAGAAGGGGAGGCAGACAAGGGGCATGTGCCAGGAGCGGTGACACACGTCTGTCATCCCAGCGGCTCAGGAGGCAGAGGCAGGAGGATCGCAAGTTCGAGACCAGAGGCAGTCTGCGTAACTTAGCGAGACCCTGTCTCAAAAAGTAAAAAATGGGCTGGGGGTGCAGCTCAGTGGTCCAGCACTCGCAGAGCATACAATGCAAGCACAAGGCCCTGGGTCCAACACCCAGTACAACAACAAAAAAAAAAAAAAAAAAAAAGGAAGGGGCACGTAACCTGCTATGCTGCTGTGTCAAGGAGGAAGTGAGGGACTCGAGAGGAAGTGGGCTGTATCTAGAACAGAGAAGTTCACATTTTGAAGGAAGCCGGGCTGAGCAGGTGCCCTAGGTGAGGTGGAGCTGGAGAGGTGCTGATGGAGTGAGGAGCCAGCTCCAGAGGCACAGGAGTGGGCAGAGCGTGGCTGAGGTCCTGCCAGAGCCCGAGGGGGGAAACTGACCCAGGCCTATGGCTGAGTTGAAGCAACCGGCCAGACAGCACTGTGGAGTAAAGGCTGCAGCCTGGCTGCTGTGTGACAGCAAGTGACAGAGCTGTCACCTAGTGCTTCTGTGGAGCTTATGGGGATCTGGAAATGCTCACAACATGTGAACGTGCAGACCCGTGTCATCTCTGAAAGTTACCATTACCGTGTCCACTTTATAGGTGAGGAAACTGAGGCACAGAAAGTTAAAAAATACCTTATCCAACATGGCAGACCCAGGTTATTTGGCTCCAGCAACTGTGCCCTTAAAATACTACATGTTAGCTAGGCGTGTTGGTGGACACCTGCAATCCTAGCACTTGGGAGGGGGAGGCAGGAGGATCGAGAGTTTGAGGCCAGCCTGGGCTACATAGTGAGATCCTGTCTCAAAAAACCAAGGGCTCAGGATGTAGCTCAGTGGTACAGCACTTGCCTGGTGTGCAAGGCCCTGGGTTCAACCCCCAGCACCACACGCACGCAGGAAACATCTGTAAGTGCCAACAACAGTGCTGGTGATTGGCCATCTTTGACTTACATAAACATTTTTATACTGTTCAACCTAACTTTACTTTTTCTCTGCCGATAGCTCTAGGACCCAGTTTTCCATGTATAAACCAGGACATCAGGTCGAAGTGTCTTTATTGAATGTAAAGTAACCCCGGCCCAATGGGGAAGGAAGTTCCAAATAAAACAGAATAATAGAGATTAAATACCCACCTGCACAGTCACTCTCTTTCACATGAATGCACGTATACCACACACATGTCCGAGCTCCGACAGGGACAGAGCAAACACCGGCTCCCGCCCAGCCTGAGTGACAGCTGGTAGGAGGCGCCTCAGGGGTGGGGCTCCAGGGTGGGTCCTGATAGCAGCGGCTTTGTCCCTCCCTGCCCCAACGGTCAAAGGGAGCTGGATGGGCTGCCTAGGAGGTAGTTGGCAACTCTTCCCTGCTCTGCCGCAGACGCTTCTTGGCTCGGATCTCATTCATGGCCTCTTCGATGGAGCGCGTGTCCCTCTTGTTGGCCACGGGCACTGCGGGTGGAGCGGTGGCGGGCAGGGCCTCAGCTTCTGCTCCCCTCCCCTGTCCTCTGCGCCTCTCCTCAGCCTCCCCAGCCCCGTCCCGGCGTCCCGGCTCACCACAGCCGTAGGTCTTGTTGGCCTGGAGCATGTGGGCGGCGTCCTTGGCGGCCCCCTTGCCGATGAGGTGGCTGTACTTGTCCTTGTAGTCGCTGGCCGGGCTCACCACCGCGGGGCCCTGCTGGGCCGCAGCCTCTTCCTGCTGCTGGGCCAGTTCCTAGGGGACAAGGGCGGGGCCTGACCCAGAGCCCTTCTGGGTGACACTGACAGGTCAGCAGGATGTCAGGGGCTTCCGGGCACAGCTCACCTTCAGCTTCCGCTTCTCCTCGGCCTTCTGGGGGTCCCACTCCTCTCCATGACGGTACGATTCCAGCTCCTCATCTGAGGGGGCAAACTCCTGGGGAAGAAGGGAGCGGAGGAGTCGGGGGTCCATACGGATGTGTAATCTCCTCCCTCTCCCCCGTGTGGGGGACAGGCTGAGGAGGAGACGGGAGAGAGTGAGGGATGCAGGCCTTTTACCTTTTTGAAGATCATGACATAGCGACAGTCGTCGTCTTCCCCAAAGGAGAAGGATGTCAGGCCTGCGACTTCTACCACATCGTGTCTGGGAAGGGAAGGTAGGGGAGGAGGAGTGAACTGAGCCATGAAGAAACCCAGTGCCCTCCTCTTGAGGGGCCTCTTGCTGTCCCCTTCCTGTCCCCCAGCTGCCTCACCGGCCACACACTCACAGTATGCTCCTTTCTATCTTGTTCATAGGTTGGAACTTTTTCTTGATCTGCCCACTGTCTTGGATGAAATCTGACACCTCTTTCTCCATCTTGGGAGAAAGAAAGGGAAGAAGATATGAGACTGTGGCTCCACCCAAATACCCCTCTCCCCATCTGGGCCAGTGGCCTTTCTATGCCTCCCCGCACCTTCCCCAGCTTCCACTGCACTGGCTTTTAGGCCTCGCTTCTCTTGAGACATACTCAGTATAACTGAATCCTCAACCTTCCAACTCTAACTTATCGGAAGTCCTTCCAGAGGCTGGCTTCGATCTCTCCAGTTGTTCTCACCCTTTTACGAAACTCCACTTTCTGTTGTTTGTCTTGCTCTTGTAGTTTCTTCAGGCGGGCAGCCTGCTCTGGGAGGGAGAAATGGCAGCATAAGGCGGGGGCTGAACACCTGGGTGGGGAGAGTCTGTCAGGCTTCAAAGGAAGTCTGGTGTGCACTGGGAGGTGTTGGGCTGGGAAGGTGGGTCACTGCTTATTCACCAAGCATCCGCTGATGTGTATTACATACCTGGCACCGTGCTAGGCCCTGGAGTACCGAGATGAGTAAAACATAGATTTGCTCTGGGGTTCAGTTCAGCGGGAGCACAAAGGTTAGAATCATGCATAACCCCACTTACCAACCCTACTAGGAAGCCAATTAACATTTACTTAATACCCACAACATACAAAGAATAAAGCACCTGGGTTGGTGAGGAAATCAGAACGGCCTCAGATTTTATCATCTCCTTTTCTACAGGGAAAGGGGAAACCATTTAACTTCTTATATCAGTAATGCCTCCTGCTTCCCACTTCTGTACGCAGGATGAAACTGAAATGGGTCGTCTGGTACCTTTTTCCTCTGCAGATGCAAGTTTCCAAGTTTAGCTGTGAATAAGCTCCTCACCCTGGAGTCTGATTAAACTCTCCTCCTCCTCTTCCTGGGGCTGGGATTTAGCTCAGTGGGTAGAGCACTGCGCTGCAGTCTCTGAGGACCCGAGTTCAATTCCCAGCACCGCAAAAATGGGAAAAGGGCCTGGCAATCCACTCCCAAGGCAATCCCGAAACAGCCATAGAAAACCCTATGAGGGTTGCTATGAGTCGGATACCGACTTGACGGCACCTAACAACAACAACCTCCTCTTCCTTGGCCCTGTGCATGAACCAGGGTTCCTATGCAGGACCCAGGATTCCTCCCTTGGCACCAGATCCCCTCTGTCCCTGGAGGAGAGGGCTGCTTTGTTTATGGTGTTGGGGACTGAACCTAGGACCCCCTCACTTGCGAAGTACAAGCTCTGTTACTGAGCTGTCCCTTAACCCTAAGAGAGTGCCTTCCCACCCTAGGCCCTTACTCCTGCTTGTCCTCACGTATGATGTCATTTTGGTCCTCTTAAGACCTGGGCACATGCCCCTTCCTACTCCTGCCCCTTAGCCTGAAATGCCCTCTTTCCTCTCCTGTCATTTCAAACGCACTTCTTCCACAGAGTCAGAATTCCCCGAGTTGCACTGAACCTCTTCCCACTTTTCTAATCCATGCCTTTGCACATGTTGTTCCTTCTACTTGGAATGCTTTTCCTCCTCTCAGACACTGATGATCACCGTGAGTCAGGGTTACCTCTGTAGGCTCCGTGCACATTTGCTCCAGGGACTCACTACAGCATGTGCTGAGAACCAACATACTGGACCTTTTGTCCTTCCTTCTTGATTATGAGCTCGTGGAGGGCAGGGGCCCTGTTCACCTCCTGTCCAGTTATACTAAGGGGCCATAGGGTCTGACGGCCCAGGAGCTCCCGTCTGACTTCAGTGTCAGCGCGTACCATCTTAGCCACTGGCTATTTTCTGACTGGCTTTCCAGTCTTCTTCCAGTCTGGGGACGTGGCATAAGATGATGGTTAAGAACACAAGCTGAAGTCACACCTGGGTTTGAAACTCTGCCACGTACCATGTTACCTCAGGCAAGTGACTGAACTGAAGCTTCTTGGTCTGCCAGCTGCGGGATGGGACCCCCCCACACACACCTAGTCAGTCATCCTTCCCTGCCCTTTCCTTCCCAGCCTTCAAATGCACTTCCCCCTGGGGGCAACACTGTGCTCCCCTCTCTCATTCAGGAGAATTGTCTATTCTCCAGACCTGGCTAACAGCAGGCAAGGTTAAGACCCGCCCCCCATAGTGGCTCTCATCTATTTTTTTTTTTTTCTCTCAAAACACTTACTAAATTGGTTGTTAAACGTGTGTGTGATTATTTCATCGATAAACCTTTCCGACTTGGAATGTAGCCTCCCTGGGGGCATCTCGACCCTAACAAGCGTTCAGCAAATAAGGAACGGTATTTAGGTATTCGGCAGCCCCTGAACACTTTGAAGGCATGCTGCCTGTCCTGCCTCTTTGGGTGGATGGGGAGCCGGTGCCCAGCACCGGGTTTGTCCACGGCCAGCGCCCACGGGGCCAGGAGTTGCGTCCTCTCCAAGGTAGTCATTCCGCTACGCTCTTCCACGTGCCACCGCGAGAATAACTCTGTGGCTCCCCCGCCCCGCCCCGCCCCGCCCGGCCGCGCCCTACGGTGGCCCCGACCTCCAGCCCGCCTGCTAGGAAGCCCCTCGGCAAAGCCTTAGAGTCTGTGGACAGCTGGACCAGGCGGGGCGGTCTCCTCCCTCCAATCAACATGATCCATCCGTGCAGCCTGGGAGTTTACGGTTGCAGTGAGGGGAAAAAGGTAGTTGGAGCGAGGATTCAGGCACTAAGTTAAAACTAGGAGGCGGCGCATAAGGACACCGAGGGCCCAGCAGCCAATGGGAGGTGCCGAGGTCGGGGTGGGCCAGGAGGAGGGCCCAGTAGCACCTAGGAGGTGGAGCTTTAACTTGAGACAGCCGTACCGGAGAAAAGAATGCAGATGGACGTGCCCGGGACCCAATTGGAACAGAACTGCGGGGCACGGCATTCTCCAATCGGAAGAGGGGACACGCGGGGCGGGGCCGGAGGTGCCCCACCAATCAGAGCCCGCCAGCGGAGGACGGGCGGGCCCGCCAGCTAATTGCAAACGAGGACCGCGGCAGGCTAGGGGAGCGACGGCGAGGGGCGGGGGCCAATCGCCGCCCGCTAACGCCGGCGGGCGGGCCGGCCGCCCTTTTACGGACGCGGAGGGTCTCAGGAGGGGCCTCGGAGGGTCTTTCCGGGTTCCGGGGGCGGCACTGTCCGAGGAGGGCCGAGTGCGGTCCCGAGGGCCGGGCGGAGGAAGGCGGCCGCGGATTCGGGGTCCTCACCTCGGGCCTTGCGCCGAGTCTCCTGGTCGCCGAGGCTGGGCGGCTTCTCCATGGAGCTCAGGATGGAGCCCAGTAGGTCCGCCATCTTGGGAGTGACTGAGAGGGGGCGGTGCGCGCTCGGGGAGGGGCGGGGCGCCTTTAAGACCGGAAACGCGTCGGAGGCGGAAAACCCCGCGCCCCGTTGCGCGCGCGCGCGCGCGCGCTTGGCGACGGCGCCCCGCCCCCGCCGCTCCCCGCCGCGGTAGACAGAGGCCGGAGGCGGGCTGGTGCAGCGACGTTTAATGGCAGGCAGGCCGTGGGGACCGGGCCCATGCGCGCGCCGTAAATAGACTCTTCACTATACTCTGTATCTTACAGTATGTACAGCCCCGCCCGCCCGCGGGCGCCCCTCCGCGGGGACCCCCGGGGTGGGGCCGGGGAGACGGGGTCGGGGGTGGCGGGACGGGGGCGAGCATGCGGGCGCGCGGCGAAGGCGGCGGCGGGGCGAGGCGGATACATTCAGAGACGCCGGGCGAATAAATAAGGCGAGTCGGGGGGGCCAGGCAGGGGGTTCCGGGGGGCGCGGGGCCGGAAGGCGAGGCTCGATCGGGGGGTGGGGGGTGTTGCGGGAGAGTCCGACGAAGGCGGCGGCGAGCTCAGGTGGCCAGGCCCGGCTGCGGGAGCCCTTCCAGCTCCCGGCTCTGCTTCAGCTCCCGCATCCTGCGGGGAGACGCGGGGTCAGGAGCGCGGCGGGCGCGCGGGCCGAGCCCCCCACCCCCGGGCGGGCGGGCCGGGTACCTGTGTCGGCAGCGCCGGAGGAAGCGCATTATCTTCCGGGCCGCCTGGTCCTGCTTCTTGGTGAGGAGGGAGCCCCTGGGGGAAGGAAGAGGAGAGGGGGCGACGTCGCGGAGGGGCCGGGGACCCCGTGGGCGCGCGCGCGGGCGCGGGCTGCGGGACGGGGCCGTACTTGGCGCGCGCGGGCCTGCGGCGGTACGAGCGGTAGTGCTGCTGGATGAGCACGGCCGCGCGGCGGCTCTGCTGGAAGCGCTTCTGCTCGTAGTAGCTGCGGAATTTGCTCTGGATCAGGATGGCCGCCTGGGTCATCTTCTTGTAGAGCGCGAACTGGAGGAAGGGGAGGAGGGGCGGGGCGGAAGTGAAGGCGCTGAGGGGCGCCCCAAGTCGGATGGGTGCGGGTCTCTCTCTGCCCGCACCCTTATGCAAAGGCTGGGTCGTACAGACAGCTCGCACCCAGAGCGCATGCCTAATACCTTAAGTGCAGTCCAGGTCAGCTTGTGGAGAGAGAAGGGGGTTAGGGCTCTGGCGGCACCGGGGTGCTCTGGGCTGGAATGGTGGGGGGTGCGGGTGAAGGCGGCTCACCTGCTTGTACTTCCTGTAACAGCGCTGGATCACAGCCGCTGCCACCTCCTGCTGTTCCTTCAGCCTCCGGCCCTGGGAGGAGAAGAGGTGGCCTCAGCATCTGCCTGCCCACCTAGGAGATACCAGACCTGTCCTCTCCTCTCCCTGGGTCCCTACTCCTTTTTGTGGTATCTGGGCGTTGAACCCCGTGCTTTGCACACTGCAAGTGCTCCACCACTAGGCTGCTCTTCTGGCCTACTTTCCATTTTGAGACAGGGTCTTGGTAGGTTCTGCAGGCTACCTCTGGCCTTGGAACTTGTAATTCCCCTGCCTGTGCCTCCCAAGCTGCTGGGATTACAGGCGGGAGCCACCTTGCTCAGCCAGGTCCCAAGTCTTAATCCCGTCTGAGCCCACTGTCTCCCCTGATTTCGGATGGTGTCATTTCTTTTGAGACCCTCAGCGCCCTGACCTTATACTTTCGGAAGGCCGTCTGGATCACGCGCGCTGCCTCGTACAGTTCCCGCTGCTCATGATCAGAGAGCGTTAGCAGGGCAAAGTCACTTTCCATCTTGCCACTGGTAGATGCAGAGAGGAACTCTGCCCAGGAAGGCGCTGGAGGGACAGCCAGGCGACCTCGCTCAAAGGGCAGCTCGCTGTGGGGATAGGGAGAAGGGAAGTCATGGGGCATCGGAAGGCCCTTGTGTCCCACCTAGGGGTGGCTGAGAAGGGAGACTCCTAGCTGCAGTCTGGAGAGAGGCTTCAGAGTTCATCACAGTCCACCTCCCTTCTCAAATGCCCCGAAGAGTCTCTGCCAAGAATAGAACTTTAACTGTGGGGAGGCCTGCCGCTTCCCTCCCTCCCATTTTCCTTTGGAGAATCTGAAGGCTCTGTCCTGAGCTAGTCACCTGGGAGGGGCTGAACTGGGGAAATGGTCCACATTCTCCAGGTAGCTGGCCAGCCAGGACATGGTCTCACTGAGCTCCACGGCACCTGTCCGTTCCTGCATCGACGCTCCAGCTTCAGGCAGGCCCACAAAGCCCTCTTGTTTAATCCGCTCTGGTGTGGCTTCAATGATCTGCTTGGCCAGTGAGATCATGTCCACCTAGATGGAGGGAAAAGCTGTGTTAGCCCTTTGGGGTCCAACCTATCAGCTCTTCTGACCTGTCAAAGCTGTAAGCTCAGTCTGCTCCCTGTCTGGTTCCTCTAACCACCAGGGGTGGGCCTCAAGAATTGCTCTCCTGCTATCGCTTTCTTGGCTACTATTCTAGATTCGTTGATTCATTTTTTCTGGCTGTCTCTTAGGGAAACGGGCTGGGATTTAGCTCAGTTGGTAGAGCGCTGCACTGCAGTCTCTGAGGTCCCGAGTTCAATTCCCAGCACAGCAAAAATGGGAGTAGGACCTGGCAATCCACTCCCAGGGCAATCCCGAAACAGTCTGCCATTGAAAACCCTATGAGGGTCGCTATGAGTTGGACACCGACTCAACGGCACCTAATAACAACAACAACAATCTTAGGGAAACAGCACTGGGTGCTGAGAGGCGTGGAGAACATAGAAGGAGGAGGATACACTCCATGTGGAGATTCAGGAGCTCAATAAATGAAGGACTTGCCACCCTTCTGCACTGCTGGCTCACGGTCCCACCGAGGCCTGCCCCGTACCAGTCAGCCAGCATGTTCTCCCCACAAGCTTGGCTGTGCCTATCACTCCAAGCTCTTCAACGCTCCAAAAACCAGCCCAGCACTTGCTGACCACTTGACACCCTGGCATATGGCTCCAGCTTGGCCTTTGCCCCAGTCCTAGGGCCTGCCTACCTTGTAGAATTCACAAGAGTTTTCTGTACTTAGACAATGTCCTAATTATTCCTCAGCCTCTCCAAAGTAGATATGTTCCCAGGTTCTAGCAGAGAAGTACTTGGCAGCTGGGCACAATGGCATGAGGGTTAATCCTAGTGACTTGGGAGGTGGAAGCAGAAGGATTTTGAGTTTGAGGCCAGAGGCAGCCTGCACAACTCGGCAAAACTCTGACCCAAAATTAAAAAATGGGCTGGGGGTACATCCCAGGGGCAGAGCATTGCAAAGGATGTGCAAGGCCATGGGTGCAATTCCCAAGTAGCCCTAAAGAAATAAGTCAATTAATAAATAAAGTACTTGGCTACACCTGAAGAGTCAGTCTCTCATTCATTCATTCCAGAAGACCTCCTTAGCTTTTACCATGTGCGAGCCTCCCTCCCACTCTAGGTCACTGCCGAGTACCTGCACCTTGCCAACCTCCATGCTCACACTTTCCAGCTGCCCTCCATCACCCTGGTTCCTTAAGAAACTTTTCCCTTTATAGTCAGCAGGTAACCCCTACATTCTAGCTGTAACTGAAGATATTCCCTGGAATTTTCTTTTTCCCTTCAGTACTAGGGGTTGGATCCAGGGTCTCACACATGCTCAACAAATGCTCCACCACTGAGCTGTACCCCTAGGCCCTCCGTTCTTACTTTTGAGACAGGGTCTTCCTAAATTGTGCAGGCTCCCTCTGGCATGGAAGCTGTGATCCTCCTGCTTCAGCCTCCTGAGTAGCAGGGATTACAGGCATATGCCATGACATCTGGCCCCCCAAATTCTCTTTTGTTATTGGTTTTGTTTTTGGAGATGTCTCACTGTATAGCCCAAGCTGTTCTTGAACTTGCATTGATCTTCCTGTCTCAGCCTCTGGAGTGCTGGAATTGCAGGTGTGCACCACTATACCCAGATTGGCCCCCAGAATTCTTAACCTCTGCTGCCTCAAGGCTGTTGAGTCACAAAGTCTGAGAGCTAAGCAAAGGGCTACCCTGCCTGTCACAAAATGGCAAAAGGCCTTTCTTTCCGAACTGAACCAGACTCTGATTCTACCTCATGGAACAGTCCGCCTCCCCCTGCCCCTGCACCTGGTACTCCCAGCCCTCTGAGCCCATGAACAAGAGCAGTACCGGGATCACACCCACAGCTGGTGGGTTCTCAGCATCCTCTGGAGCAGCTCCATCATCTGGGGCTGGTAGGAGGGAAGGAGGGGACCCTTTGGGGTTGGTGGCCTCATAGTCCATGAGAAGCAGTGGGGCCTCTGGGACACTGGAAGAGGGCTGGCCTGGGGCTATCTCCTCCATAGTGATTTCAGAAGCCGGCAAAGGAGCAGGAGGAGGGCTGCTATCTGGGGCACTCGAGTAGGCAGATGTGACAGAGAACGTGCCATCAGACAGCTCCGAGGGTGAGGAGACACTGCTCAGACCTGTGAGGAAAGAAGGGGTGAAGGCAGCAGGAGCTACAGGCTACCCTCAAGTCTCCCAGCCCTGGTGTCCCTGGTTATTCTTGTTCCTGTTACCTCCCCCCCTCCCCTCCTCTCCCACCATCTCCCACCCTCTGGCTTTGCTCTGGCTGACCTCTTGCCCACACCCTCTCTGACAGGATCAGGGCCAGCCCTCACCAGTGTCTGGGCTGGAGGAGGGTGGTGATAAGGCAAGTGGAGGCTCGGCCAAAGCCTCCCGTCTCAGCAGTTCCTCAAGGCAGCGGGCAAGGCGCACGTGACCCCGGGAATGAGCCACAGACAGGGGCAGGCGGCCCAGGGAGTCGGGAATGCTCAGTGCCTGGCGGTTCCAACGGAAAAGGAGCACAGCAGCTTCCAGGTGTCCCAGGGCACAGGCCCACATCTGGGGAGGGGGCGGGCAAGGTGAGGCCTGGGCTCTCCCTCCAGACCCTGCTGCACCCCTGTGAAGCACCGCTCCCGCTCCCACTCTCACTCCTGCTCCCGTTGCCCCCTGGCCCAGAGGCATGTGAGACCCGAGCCTTCTCACCAGAGGGGTGCAAGAGAAATGATCCACGTTGAGCGGGTCAACCTCCTGCTCTAAGTCCAAGCTTCCAGCCTCTACATTTCTGGAGGGTTTGGAAGAAGGTCAACAAAGCCCACTGAGGGCAGCAAAGTAGCAACGTCTGCAGTAAAGGGACTGGGAAGTGAGCTGTCTAGAACCACAGCTGGAGGGATGAAGCTGTCAGACACTAGGCAGTCTAAGGGTGCCGAGAAGTCAGAGTGTCTTAGGTCAGGGATACTAAGATGCTCCAGTGCCAGTCCTCTCCCAGTCCCTGTCCCTTCCCACAGTGACCCCAGCTTCCTCTTGCCAGTGTCCAGGTCCATGTCCCCTGCCTTTCCATCCCGACGGCTGCCCAGCTCCCTCCCTGCTGTCCCTGCTCACCGCCACTGGCTCAGTGTCTCGATCAGGCGGGCATACCCCTGGGCAGCGGCCAGATGCAAGAGGCTCATGCCTCGGAAGGGGCTTCCGTGGGTCAGACGTTCAGGACCCCTCCAGGTAGAGCGCGGGATCATGCTCTCTACCAACACCACCACCCGGGCCTCGAACCCAGGGCCCTGGCCTTCATCCTGTAGTGTACATACCAGGAAACAGAGACCTGGGTAGCTAGTCCCCTAGGGCGTCCTCCCAGCTTCTAATTCTGCCCCCTTGCCATACTTCCTGCCCCAGGTTCCCCCACCTCTGAGGGCTCCTTGGGTCTCCCCCTTTGAGTTCCTGCGTGGCCTCAGTATCCCATTCCCACCACCCTCTTCTTCCAGCTGCGCTGGCAGCCAGACCTCACGCCCTTGCCTGTGTCGTGACCCCCACCTCAGCTACTGCCATGTCCATACATAGCTTCCCCCGCAGAAGCTCGGGCCTTCTTCAAGCCTTCACCCTACTTTTCCTTTACAGACTCAGGACCCACAGGACTCTGAGACCCAGCTCTCCTGACCCCCCCCCCCCGCCTCCTTCACCTCCACCCTTCTTCAGACCAGAAATAGTCTGAAGCCTGTCATGCCAAGAGGGTGCCCAGAATAGCCACGCTTGCCACGGGGTGGGGGTGGGAGCAGGGTGACGTCAGGGGAGAGGAGGACTGGTTGAGGAGGCTGAGGACAGGCAAGCGGGGCGTCGTACACTGGAGCTGTTTTGTTGAGGTGGGGCCTTCCTGTTGCCCGCCGTAGGCCACCGCCCTCCACGTGAAGTACCTGAATTGGAGGAGCCTCGGGACCCTGGCAAGGTGCCTGCCCGGCTGCTGCAATCTCTGCCATCCGCTTCTCCATCTGCTCCAGCCGCTCCAGGATGGACATCCGGAACTGGTTGTCTATGGGGAACGAGGGTGGGAGGCTAAGTGGGCAGGGTCTGGGAGATGCCAGGAACACACCTGGACCTACCCAGGATCTGGGAGCAAAGACACAAAGTCATACTAGTCCCCCAACAACAGCCCCTTGACTACACACCTCCTAAATAAAGCCCACCAGGCTTAATTCTTAAACCAGGGATCTTAATCCCATCCATAGAACCAAGATTCAGAACCAAGGCGGTTTCCTTGAAACAGAGGTGGCAGGGATTCCCCAATGCCATCCAGCCCCCAGATTCCCACAAATCACACATGGCACACCCTCCCTCAGTCTTTTTCTAGGCAGAATGTTATCAATTCTTGCCCTAGACACTATCTTTGTCCCCCATATTAAGAGTGAAGGACTCCGGGGTCCCTCGTCTTGGTTAACCACTGCCCAAAAGAGCTCAGGGACTGTGATTTGAAAAGCACCACCCCTCCTCCTGGCCACCAGCAGCTGTCCACAAAAAGGATGCAGGAGGTGACAGAGATGGATAGCCATTCCATTCCTCCTCCTCCTAAACCCCATATACACATGTACACACACACACACACACACACACACACACACACCAAGCTACATCTGTCCCCTCCTGAGATCAAACGAGGGCAAGGAAGGGAAGCAGGAGGGATTTGAAGCCAAGGGAAAACAGGCACAGAGAAACAAGGTGAAGGCTGGGGGTATTCTGATGTTCTGAGATGCCAGGATAAAAGAGGGTGAAGGTAGAGAGGTGACAGCAGCGGGGAAGAGTAGAGAATGATAACCAGCAACCCAGGTAGGACAGAGAAGGAGAGCAGGAAAAATAAACAAGATCAAGGCCAGGAGGGAAAGGACAGAACTGAGGGAGGTACCAGAAGGCAAAGAGAAAGGAAGACAATGAAAGAACCACGGTCATGCTGGTTCAAGAAGAAACGGGAGCCAGGACTGGTGGAGTACTGTAATCCCAACGACATGGGAGGCTGAGGCAGGAGGATTGTGAGTTCAAGATCAGAACCAGCCTGCTCACCTTAGTGAGACTGTTTTACAGTCTCACTAAAAAGAATGGAGTGCAACCCAATGTAGAGTACTTCCAAAGTATGTGTGAGTCCTTGCGTTCAAACCCCCAAGTACAGCAAAAAAAAAGAAAAGAAAAGAAAAGAAAGAAAAAGTGAAAAAGTAGGAGGAGACCCACAGGGAAAATGGTAGCACAAAAATTACACAGGGGCAGAAAAATAAGCTAATAAACAGTAACAGAGCAGGACAGCAGGACTGAGAAAGCTGGCAAGGTCCTAAAGTAGACTTGAATCACATGCAGGCAGCCCAGTGCGCACACACAGGGTTGGTGACGAGCCACTCCAAGAGTAAGGCCAGGCTAGGGGTGACAGCTTCAGACAGGAGGAGGTATGGTGGGAGACAAAGTGAACTACAGGGATGACAGCAGAACTGAAAGGAACCAAGGAGCAACAGAGATGCCACGATGAAGAGACAGAAAAGCACAGTTCAAGAAAACAGAAGGGAAGCCAGGTGCGGTGGCTCACACCTGTACTCCCAGCGAGACCCTGTCTCAAAATAAGAAGTAAAAAAAATGGGTTGGAGGTACAGCTCAGTGTACAGCACTTGCAAAGCAGGCAAGGGCAGGGGCCTGGGTTCAGCCCTAGAATACAGAAAAAAGGAAAGGCAGACAGTTCTCAAAGCCTGAGGAGAGAGAACCAGTAAAAGGAGCAAAACTTTGCTGGATAAGGTGCTGCACACTTCTAATCTCAAGTGACTCTAAGACGGAGGCAGGAAGATGGCAAATTCGAGGCCAGAGGCAGCCTGTGTAACTTAGTGAGACCCTGTCTCAAGATAAAAAGTAAGAGGACTACGGGTAAAGTTCAGTAGTGGAATTGCTTTCAAAGTATGCACAAGGCCTTGGGTTCAGCCCCTAGTTCCAAAAACAAAAACAAAAACAAAAACAGGGAGCAAAAACAGTCCCAGACTTAAACACACCTCCACATACACACAGGTAGATATATGTGTGCCTCTGTGTATTTGTATAAGAAAGCACACCACGGGCTGGGGATTTAGCTCAGCTGGTAGAGTGCTTGCATGCACTAGTACATACACTAAGGCCCTGGGTTCAATCCCCAGCACTGCAAAAACAAAACAAGAAGTATACTATGACATTAGCCAGGGATATAACTGAGTAGTAATAGTGTAGAAAATTTCCATTGTCTACTTTTTGCTTTTCTATAATTTCCGAATTTCCTATAATGAAGACATATTTTCATAATTACAATGGAAAAACAGAAATTTTAATACAAAGTTATATATACCCATACATAACACATATATGTTCCTCTAGGTCCTGTCCTTGTCCTAGCCCTGTGTTGTTCCCTGTCTAGGTCCTGTCCTTTGGGATAGAGGGACAGGGCATGAACTGAAATAAAGATGGCTCCAGGATTCACAGGGAAGAGGAGGTGAGGGCAGTTGGCTGTCATATTCAGAAATGACCAATGAGACAGTGGTAAATGGGGTCTAGTGGTGGCCCCCTGAGGGATCCAGGAACATAGGCTCAAAGGTTGTGTGGCCTGACACTTGGGGTCAGAGGACTGAGTACTCACCGTCCAGTGACAACCAGTCCAGCTGTGTACTAGGCAGAGACAGGAACCGGCGTGCTCGATATTCAAAGAGTACAGAGGCAGAGAGTGGCCCCTCCCGCCCTGCCACCTGCAAAGAAACCAGCCCCACATCATGGGCTGGGGAGAGCAAGATTAGCGAGAAGGGCTCTTTCCTTAGCTCCTTCTCTGGCTATCTGTGTCAGAGCCTCTAATGATCTCTCTCTCTCTCTCTCTCCTTCATGCCTCTGCTATGGGCCCCTGGTGTCACTGAGTGCCCTAGGCACTAACAGGGAGGGAAGTACATTTACTCAAGAGCTTTATACATAGGAGGACCAGAGAACTGCTGGATCCTAGACCCTGCAGTTAAGGATGTTCCAGCAACAAACTGGAAGCTGAGGGTCAAGAGATAGCTGATATTCTGAGCAATTTGATAGTTAAACCTTTTAATGCCCACTGCCATGCGCGGTGGCACACGCCTGTAATCCCAGTGGCTGGGGAGGTGGAGGCAGGAGGATCGCAAGTTCGAGACCAGAGGCAGTCTGCATAATTTAGGGAGACCCTGTCTCAAAAAGTAAAAAAAATGGGCTGGGGGTGCAGCTCAGTGGTCCAGCACTTGCAGAGCATGCAAGCGCGAGGCCCTGGGTCTAACACCCAGTACCGCAAAAAACAAAAAACAAACAAAACCCTTTTAAACCCCTAGACCAGAGTCCAGAGGTAAGGACCCTCTTACTGAGACAGAGGAAAAGGGAGCTGGCTCCTCTGCTCACCAGCAGTGTCCATTCAGAGCTGAGTCCCAAGGTCTCAGTGTCTGTGGCCCTGAGGATGAAACCATCAGGCCTGGACCTCAAGACCAGGGTGTGAGACATTGTCTCTCAATCCCCAGCTTCCCAGTCTCATCCCCTCCCCTGTGGTAGGTTTGAGTGGGGCTGTTGAGATTGGGAGAGAACACTCACGGGCAGCACAGCTGTCAATCTTTCACTCCGATAGCCTTGGGGTCCCACAGAAGGCTGGCTGTTGAGTGCAGGGTCAGGAGCAAGAGTGGTAGCAAAAAGGGCAGGTAAATCAGCCTGTTCCAGTGCTGTCCAGAACCTTCTGCAGTGGCAGAAAATTCTGTATCTTCCCTACCCAGTAGGGCAGCACTAGCATGTGTCGCAATGAAGCACTTAAAATATGGTCAGTGTGCCTGGGGAAATGGATTTTAAATTTTTTTTTTTTTTTTTTTTTTTTTTTGCGGTACTGGGTTTGGACCCCGGGCCTCGTGCCTGCATGCTCTGCAAGTGCTAGACCACTGAGCTGCACCCCCAGCTCATTTTCTCTTTTGTTTTTTGAGACAGGGTCTAACTAAATTGTGCAGACTGCCTCTGGTCTTGAACTTGCAATCCTCCTGCCTCCACCTCCCAAGCTGCTGGGATTACAGGCGTATGCCACTGCGCTCTGCGAATCTTTTAGTTTTAAATAAATAGGCACATGGGGCCAATGGCTACCATACTGGACAGCACAGGTCTAGAGGCTAATTTAGTCCTTCAGTCCCAGGACTGGTCAGAAGAAATCAGTCCTTCTCATGCTCCTTGAATTGGAATAGGAGACCCTGGTCCGTCCAAACCAGAAAGACTGGATGGACGTTCGTGATCCTTTTGGTCAGTGCCTAATGGTATGGGAGGGGAGGGCAAGCACGCAAGAAAGCAGCAATATTACCAAAGACCACTGGTTAGCTAAAAAGCAGACTTCGTGGGCCGGGTCCTAGATTACCCAACACCTACAGCCAGGCTCCTCTGCCTGCTGGGGGAGCTTGGCACCCAGCCTAAGGATTGGACAAAGTCTCTGTGCTCTCAGAACTGCCTGTCTGTTCCCAGTGCCTCCTGGAGGCCTGGAAGTCCTGCCCTGTCCCAACTGTCCATATGTCAGTCCCTTCTCGTATTCCCAATCCGCATACCGGGACAGTAGCAGCGTAAGACACCAGGCTGGATGAGGGAGGCTGGCACAGCAATGTGATCAAAGACACAGGAGTAATGTTCGGCGGCCTCTGTCCATGGGCCTGTGATGAGCACCTTGACCCCACCCTGCAGACAGAAGTCAGAGAGTCATGTGACTGGAGCTGGGTCACCCTCTCATTTCTCCTTAGAGAGTACGACTGTATGGGAGGCCCTGTGAGAGAGGCTGGAGGTTCAGGGATGGACAGGACCCAGTTAGGTCGGTCAGTCAATCGCTTCTCCTTTTCTGCCAAGTGGTGATATGATCTCTATAGAAACATTTTGAATCTGCCAGAAATGGGGAACCCGGGGCCTCCCCAAGGGTCCTGGATCACTGTCTTCAGGGGGAAGTGCTGCTTTTGGGCACCTTCACCTCACTGCAGTTCTTCCTTTCCCTCTCAGGCAGCATAAAGCAGAACTTCGCTGCTGACCACAGTCTTTCAGCTGCCTAGAATCTGCTGTCCTATCATCACTGTATAGTTTCTTCTCCAGGTTAAACAGTCCCCGTTCCCTCCCCGTGAAAACAGTCACCATAGGAATGAGCCCCTGGGGTGGACTCTCAAAACCACACTAACACATGCAAGGAGAAAGGATAAGTGGGTGAGGACTATGTAGACAGAAGAGAAGCTAGAGTCTACGTAAAAGTGGAGGTTGATAAGGGAACCAAGAAGCTACGGAGGGGCTGAGGGGGATGGGAGGCTCAGTGGCAGAGCATCTACTTAGCATGCACAAGGCCCTAGGTTCCATTCCCACCAGTATCAAAGAAAAGAAAAAAGAAAAAGAAAACCCAGGGAAACTAGGTCACAGGGTAAGAGTTAATAGATTTGTTTTGGGGAAGGCCTGAGACTCACCTCTGGATAGGACCACTCTGGAGAGAAGTCTGTAATGGTGCTGAGAGCAGGAGAGAGCTGGGGGGCTGGGGCAGGGATGCTTGGAGCTTCATCACTGATGAGTTCTCCCATAAGGTCTGGGAATGATGAGAGACTGAAGGGTTCCAGCTCGCTGGCACTGCCAGGTCCTCCAAACAAGGCCTCCCCTCTTGCTACCCTGCCCGATGGCTCCAAGGGGGCAGGTGAGGATGGGGATGAAGGTGGGGGTGAAGGTATGGGTGGAGTGGCCTCCTGGCCCTTGAGCTCCTCCCCACCATCATCATCTTGGATGAAGAAACAGTTTCCTTTTCTGCCGCCTGCTCCTGACTGTGGAAGGAGACCCCGCGCAGCTGCCTGGGGCTCCAAGGCAGCAGCAGGCTCTAGGGCAGGACAGGGGGTATGGGTGGCCTCTGCTTCAGGGAAATCTGGACTCACCCCCTGACCCCCTCCATATGTCTGGCCCCTTTGGGGGCTGTTGAGAAAACGATCAGGGTCAAAGGCAGGGCTGGGAGGAGCAGGTGGGGCAGAGGGCTCAGAGCCCACCACCACAGCCAAGCTTACGGAAGGCCTGGGGTCAGCCTGGGGTGTCAAGTGCCTAGTGGGTGTCAAGCCTCCCGAGCGCTGCTCCAGCCCCGTCAGGAGGAGGATGGCAGTGCCTCCTCTTGAACCCCCGCGAGAGGTGGGAGGGCTAGGTCTGACTTCTAGAGGTTCTGCAAAGCCTGAGGAGGAGGAAGAGGAGGAGGAGGAGGAAGACGAAGATGGGGAGGTATGTGCCTTGGGGAGCTCTGGAGGAAGTGGAGCTATCAGTGGGGGTGGCTCAGGGGGCTGGGAGTGGGGGATAGAGGTCAGGGTTAACGCTCGGGGTTCCACTTTGGGAGAGATGATGCGGTGTTTCGTGCTGCTGCATTTGTGGGTAAGGCTCCCAGAACCTGGAATGGAGAGGGGTGGGGAGGAGAGAAGGTATATGGCGTCCACCTCCAGCCTTCCCTTCCTAGAAGCCTGCAGAGCCTATTTCCTGGGACTTCCCTATAGACCTCAGGTGTAATACTGATTGTGGCCACTGGGAGGCATCAGAAACGAGTGCCCCTTCCCCCTCTGTTTCTCAAAGTAAACAGGATGACAGGAACAGGGCAGGGGAGAATTCCGGGGGCCTGGGGAAGTACCTGAGACCAGTAGGTAAAAGAGTAGGAAAAAGGACAAAAGAACAGACCCAGTGGGGAGCCAACTAGGAACAAAGCTTAAGCTGGTGTAATTGGGGGTCAGGGTAGGGGGCAAGAATTGCTAAGGGTAGCAGGCAGATAGTGTGGGGGCCTTAAGGACCATAGAGGACAAGGAAGGGGTGCCAGGGTTGCCCAGATGGCTCATCTGGCCCATCTTCCTGGATATGCAAAAGACTTGCAAATCAGCAGGCAAATCCCATGAAGACACACAGAGAACAGTGTGGCCAGGTGGGCAAAGAGAAGAGCGCTCCAGGGTCAGAGGCACCTACCCAGGCCCCCACTGCAGAGACAGGCGTGGGTTCGGGGCGCAGGCTTGGTCGGATGGGTGTCCAGGATCTGCTGCACCAGCTGTTCCACAGAAAACTCCTCTGTCCCATTCCCGCAGCTCCACTTGATGCCATGAACTACAGAAGATTTGGGGGAGGTGCTGTGGGACCCCGGGGACCCTCATGATTCCTCCAAGCCCCTGACATGCTGAACACAGGTCGGCAGTCTCGAGCCTACTCAGACGTGTAGCTCACAGCTGTCCTTCATTCCCTTCTCCATGTTCCACATCTTGGGCTGCACAGTAATCTAAGCACCCTCCTGGCTTGGAGGGAAACTGTCCCCTGCAGGCTGCCAGCGCAGACCCTCAGTGCCTTTGGGAGCCCACTCCCGTTCTCTCCTGGCGCTCTATCATCACCCTGCTCCTTACACATGGGCTTCAGCTGTCCCAACAGCTCCTCCCGGGACCACTTCAGCCACTCTCGCCGGTCGCTGCTGATGGAACAAAAGATGGGGCTGCAGCCCTTTCCACAGTCTTCTAGGGCTGGGACGTTCAGGTAGTGCACAAGGACGATGTCAGGGTTCTGAGAGCACAAGGGCACACAGAGCCATGGGGTCTGGGGCCCTGGGGCTGAGCTTCCTAGTCCATCCTTTCTTCCTGCCCCCTCCCAAGGTGCCCCCACTTTCTGGCTTGCTCCACCCCCAACCCTCTCTCTTCTTCCCACTCAGAAGCGACTCATCATTCCAGTTCATCCTGTCAGACCCCATGTCCCTCAAAGAGCCAACAGTCTGACTCCACGAGTTCTTACCTGGAGCAGCCAGTAGCAGCGCCGATGGAATGTGGGTACGATGGAAGAGTGAACGTAGCAGCCATAGAGACACTGCCAGGAGACAGGCTGGGGTGGGGGGAGGGCTAGTCTGCTCCCCAACTCTTCCTCTGTTCAGTCCCTTTGCAGGAATCCCAATCTTTCCACCAGTTCATTTCCAGCCCTCTCCCCACCCCCACCTATTCCCCATTCCTCTCAAATTCCAGCGGCTCCAAATGGTAGACGAGGGACACAGAGAAGGAAACAGTGGGGCTGGGGCCTTGCAAACGAGGGCCAGATTTGAGATATGGAACTATCCGGAAATCCAAGGGCACAGCAAGAACGCACCTGGGAGGAGCAGCAATGATTTGGGAAGAGAAACCTGTGCTTAGAGCATCGCTGCTTGGATTGCTAAGGAAATGTGAGAGAAGCAATGAGACTAAGCGTCGGTGTCCCAAGGCTAGGAGAACTGGGTCATGGAGGGGAACGGGAAGCCGACAATGGGCTCAGTGTCCAGTCAGCTACTCCAAAAGTGAGCAAGGGAAGAGTGACCGAGCGGAGGAGAGGTGGAATGCCCTTAGGCCCTGGCAGGGCGGGAACCCAGCTAAAGATGGAGGGGGCGGGCCAGGGCAGACGACTGGACGCCTGATGCTCCTACCTCCATGCCCTGGACCTTGAGCTTCATGTGGTCCTCTCGGGTGGTCTTCCCATCCTTCCGCTTCTTCCAGAGGTAACCATCCTTCCGGTATTTCACCTTCTTGCGGTTGTAGAGGATGATGGAACCATTCTGAGGCCTGCGAGGGAAAGGTTACCTTTGAGATCTGTGACCAGAACCCAGGACCTCTGGCACTGCCCCGTGTGGAGAACTTTCTCACCTTGTCTTTGGGGCGCAAGATAGCCACTCGTCATGCTTCTCAAAGGTGATCAGATAGGACGCAATTTCCTGGGGGACAGGAGGCACTCCAGTGGGTGTCCCCTTCATGGTCTCGACCTAGCTTCTGCATCACTGCTTAGGGTTTCACTCTCTGCTGAGCCGTGGCAGCTAGCAGAAGCTAATTCCAGATATGTGGACCAGCAAGGCCCCGCTGACCTCCAAGACTCCTTCATCTCAAACGAAACCTAACTTCTTTACCTCTTCCTCCCAACTGGCGCCTACATCTTGGGGCCAGGTCCAAGCTCATCATCCATTCTTCATGTTATGTATTATTATGCTGTTGTTAGGTGCTGTCGAGTCAGTGTCCGACTCATAGCAACCCTACATACAACAGGTGAAACACTATTGTCAGTGCTTCTCTGCTATTCAACGGCTGATTGTTTTTTAGGAGTGGGTTGCCGGGTCCGTCTCCCAAGCCTACAGCACCTGGTGTTCCCAGTCAGTCTCCCATCCAAGTACTAACCAGGCCCAACCCTGCTTAGCTTCAGAGATCTGACGGGATCGGATGCCACAGGGCTACAGCTGCAGGCAAGTATTATTTTACTTTCTCCAAATTCCACTTTTGTATCCCTTGCTGAGGAAAAACCTTCAATGGTTTGACACTGCCAAGAATTCCAGGTTGTTCACCTTGGCCCTGAGGTTCTGCTAACAGACCAAACCACCATTCCCACTGTTTGCTTATATTCCACTGATAAGCCTGCCAGATGGGTCCACGGATCCCCCTCTAAACACACCATGAGCAGACACGTCCTGCACACTGGTGCCCTGCAGGCCTGATGTACTACATGTGCACCCTCTATGCCTGAAGACCCTCTGGGGTTTTCCGATGCTCCATGAAGCTTTGCTGCCACCTTGAACCTTCCAGAAGGCTCCAAAGCACTTAGAACAATCACATACACACACATACCCTTTCACTGACAGTTCCAACATCAAATCAATAATTATTAACCACTAACTACATACGAGGCATTAAGTGTGCTGAGCACAGAGGTGTGTGACACGAGGACTGCGCCCTCCAGAAGGACCAGTATCAGTGGTGACTAAAAGCAGTGGCTCTGAGCCAGGCATGGTGGTGCACGCCTGATACCCTAGTACTTGGAAGGCTGATGCAGAAGGATCTCAAATTTAAGGCCAACCTGGGCTACATAGTGAGACAGTGTCCCCTCGTCCCCCCTAAAAACGGCAGGAGCTTTGGAGTGAGTTAGATAAAACTATAAGAGGTAAAACAGAGCTGGGTGAGGTAGTGCATGCCTGTAATCCCAGTGAATTGGGAGGCTGGGAGGTGGAGGCAGGAGGACGGCGACAACAAGATCAGAGGCAGCCTGTGTAACTTAGCACAACCCTGTATTAAAATAAAAAATTAAAAATGGGCTGAGAGCGCAGCTCAGTGGCAGAGCACTTGCAAAGCATGCATGAGACCTTGGGTTCAACACCCTAGTACTGAAAAAAAAAAAAAAAAAAAAAGAGCCTCCTCACCGGTAACATGGGAGAAATAACATGACACAGGCCAAGGGCTTAGCATGGTGCCCAACGTGTAAGAAATACTTAATAAGTGGGGGTTGTTTTCACCTGGGTGGGCATGCCAAAGAGAAGTGGGCTCTTACAAGACCCATGTCTTTGTACCTGTCGTGTGAACCCCAAAGGGCCCAGACAGGGCTCTGCCTTGAGCAGTGACCACAGATACAGATGAGCCCCAGTCACCCTCTTCCAGCCCACTGGGCCTTGCTGGGCCCTAACCCTCCACGCTCCCTAGAAAACCTCATTCGTGTTCCACCGGAGCCGCTCTGGAGGCAGCAGCGGGCAGCGAGGAAGACACTCCAGCAGCTTTGTGGGGAGGAAGATCTTCAGGTGGCGGCTATTCTCTAGAGGGAACCAGGAGGGAGGGCTCAGTGGGGGAGGGCTGCCCCCACACCCCTGTGAGAGGTGGCCCAGAGCTGGGGGAAAACTGCAGCCAAGACAAGTGAGCAAGGGGTCTAAACCAGAGAACCACCCACGAGGGAAGGGAGTAAGGGCGGCCCAGGCTGGGACCCTGGCTTGTGAACTCACCAGCAACCTCAGTGGTGTCCTTGGTATTCATGGTGAAGGCTCCAGGGGGCAAGGTCACCCCCGGCCTGAGGGGCCGGGGGGAGGGGGAGTCTGTGCTGAGAAGGGAGAGAATAAGGTCATGGCAGAAGCCCCCACGTTAACCCAGAATGGGAAGCATGAAGTGGGGAAGGGGTTACAGAACTGGGTCCTGATGTCTGGGAAAGATGAGGAAAAGAGAGGGAGGGAGGGGCAGGACTATGATATGGCAGTGGAGCCAGGGAATGGAGGTGAAAAACCCAGACGTGGTGCCAGGAACCGACACGAGTAGGGAGACACGACAGAAGGATCAAGAAGAAATGGGTGGGTGGAGGAGGGGAGAAGGCTGGCAGGGCTGGGGCCTCAGAGGCAAGGCTGGGGCTTCGGTAGGCCAGGTCCTGGGGGCCAGGACTTAGGGCATCCGGGCCTTGGAGGATGGTTTGGCAAGACAGTCTGGGTGCTAGGGAAGGGTAGGAGATCTGAGTCGCAGTGCGAAGGGCTAGGCTTTAGAAGACACACCCTGAGTTCCTTCTCTGTGTGATTTTTCCATTGGGAAGGGCAGATCTGATAACTGACCTCACCTACTCTCTGTTCTCCAGGTCAGTCTGGGTCTGGTAGGATCTGGGCTAGACACGCAAGACCCTGCTTCCCACGCTCGGGACAACCCGTCCTCCACCTTGTGGCTACAGCCCTCTCCACCTCCAGCGCCCCTCTCTCCAAACGCCTGTCTCCCCTGGCCTCGGCCCTACCCTACCCCATCTAACGCTCTGGCTCCAGCCTGGGTTCCCGCCCTCCCGGGAGAACAGATGGGCGCTGGGGGAGGCTCTGGGCGCGGGCTCCACCAGGTGTCCGCGGATGGAGAGGGGGAGGTGGCCGTTCCAGGCTAGCTGAGCGCCGTGTAGCTGGGGATGGGGTCAGGACTCCGCCCCACCGCGCAGGTGCGCAGTCCTAGCTAGGCAGCCTGCCAGGGTGCGGGGCGGGAGCGGGAGCGGGGCTGCGGGCTGGCGCCAGGCTCGAACGCCTGGCGCTCGGAACGGTCCCACACGGTGAGGCAGGGGTCCCCTCGCGGAGGGTCCCGCCCGCACCCCGGGATGTTCTAGAGAAGCCGCGGAGCAGAGTCCGCGAGCACGCGGCGGGCACAGGGCAGTGCGAGCGCGGATGCGGGGTCCGGGGAGCCGTCCCCAGCAGACGCGGGTCCGCCGTGGGGCCCTGAGCGGCGCGGCGCCCCCTGGCGCGGGGGAGGAGGACGGAAGCGGGAGGTGGGCGCCCCGGGAGCAGGGACGGTGGTCCCCGGCGCGGCGCTCCACAGCGGGCCCCGGCGGAGCGGCGCCCCCTGGCGCGGGGGCGGAGAGGCGGGCGCGAGGCCTGGCGCTTACCTCCCGGGGTCCCGCGGGTGACGGCTGCAGCGGCCATTCTACCCCCACGCCGACCCCCCCCCCCAGCGCCGGCTGACAGCGGCGTGCGACGTCACCGCGCACGGGGCGGGGCGTCCTGGCTACGGGGACGAGGGGCGGACGGGGGCCTGGGCGGCGCGGGCTGGGGCGGGGCGCGGGGCGCGGGGCGCGGGAACTCCGGCCTCAGGCGCGCCTCGGGCACCGTGGGGTCTCGGGGGAGAAGGGCCCCGCCCTCCCCGCGAAGAGAAAGGCGACTCGGGCTCCGCTCGCGCGCGCTTTATTCACACCGCGGGGGACTCGGGCGGGGGCTCGGCGGAGCGGGGGCGCGCGGGGAGGCCGGGGGAGGCGCGCCGCGGCCGGCCCCTACTCCTCGGCCTCCAGCTCCGTGCCCCGGCGGCGGCAGCCGGGGTTCCTCCTGGCCAGGACGCTGCTGTAGGCTGGGGGGCTCAGCCGGCCCGAGGCGCGAGCCCCGTCCTGCCCCGGGGGGCTCCAGGGAGACCACAGGAGCTGCGGATGAGCGGAAAAGCAGGGGGCCCTGGGGAGGCCTCTCCAGGCTTCCCAGTCCCGAGCCTCCGGTTCCCACTCGCGTTCTGCTCCTCAGGTCCGGCCAGCGGTGCCCCCAGCTCTTGGCTTCCGCTGTCTCCGCAGCCGGGACCAGGGAGCCACAGGGCCTTCCACCGCCCAGTCCTACCTGGGCCCCGCCAGAAGCGACAAGATGGCTGTCTTCCTGTGGGCAGGGCGCCCGCTGCTCTCCCACAGTAGGGTGGTCGGCGGAGCCGGGGAGGCCACAGCCTTCTTCGCAAAGCACCAGGGGCTCGGCTGCGGCCCCAGCGCTGCCCCACTGCGCTGCCTTCAACCTGCGGGACCCTGGGCTTAGCAGAGAAGCGCCTGCAGGCCAGGCTTCCTCCCTCCAGTCTCCCCGGGCTGAAGCACTTCCTGCCAGGACCCCAGGGCGTTGGCCTTTGACGTCCAACTCACCAGCGGCCAGTTTCTGCTCCCCCTAGACTCAAATATTTTCAGCCCCGGGATCCAGAACAGTCCCTCCTGTTCTGTGATGTACTTTCCTGTCCTTGGTGATCGTGTTGACATTCCTTCCAGCTCATGTGGCTCATCCTCCGTCCCTCAGTTTCCCTCTTCCCATATTACAAAGAGTTTCAATCACAACAAGCCCAGAGCTGCTTCCCAAACAGCATTCAGTTCCCTCAAACCATCCTGGCCCTGACCCTGCTTGGCTCCCAGAGCCCCGGAGCCTCGCCTCCTTACTCATTGATGGTTCTCTGGCGCCTCCTCAGGTCGTCCAGGTGATGAATGACAGCCCTCACTGGGGCAGGGACGCTGCCAGGTCCCTGCTGCATTCCCTCAGAGCACAGCCTCCTCCTCTTCCTTCTGCAGAGCATCTCAGGGGGTGGGAGCTTCCCAGGAGGGTACAGGTAAGGCTGGGAGCAGCCAGCGGCTCTCTGTGTCAGAGAATGGGGCAAATAAGCTGCAGGGAAGAACTGGGTCTCTCGAGGGGGCCTGGACTGAACCTGGGAGTCGGGTCGTGAGGAACCCAGGTGTGATGTCAAAAAGATGATGCTGGATTCACAGAAAAGGGGGACTGGTCAATGCATTGGTTGGGAAACACCAGAAAGAAAGGCTAATAAAGACATCTGGGGACAGGAAGGCAGTAGGTACAATTTTAACAGAGGAGGAGGAGGAAGAAGATGAAGATGGGGAGGTATATGCCTTGGGGAGCTCTGGAGGAAGCGGAGCTATCAGTGGGGTGGCTCAGGGGGCTGGGAATGGGGACAGAGGTCAGGGTGCTGAACAGAGAGGTGCGGAAGGGCAGTTTGTCATACCAGCACGGGTGGAACGTAGTGCTCGTCCATCCAGCTGGGGCTGTGAAATACAAAAAGGGTGCCAAGGTCAGAGGGGACCCTCCCATCCACATGGCTTCTCTGATGACCTCTCCCAGCCACCTGTCTCTCCTTAGGAGCTACAAGGTCCACCAGCCAGTAGGAAATTATCTCCACAATAGGGCTTACTGTCATCAGGACTTGTTGTTGTTAGGTGCCGTCGAGTCGGTATCCGACTCATAGCGACCCTCATAGGGTTTTCAGTGGCTGTTTCGGGATTGCCTTGGGAGTGGATTGCCAGGCCCTTCTCCCATTTTTTCGGTGCTGGGAATTGAACTTGGGACCTCAGAGACTGCAGCGCAGCGCTCTGGACTTACAGTAGTTAAAAATGCACAGCCTCATCTTCCCACTTCCATTTAGTCCCCATTTTCTCCTCTGCTCACCTGGGCCTCTGGCTGAGGTTCTCCCAGAAGACGTCTCCATAACGCTGGGGTGTCCGTCCGAGGCTCTGGGTAAGCAGGCTGCGGGGTGGAGATCGGTTGACCACCCTGGAACACCTGGTGTGAGGACAAGGCAGGCTCAAGTCTGGCTATTTCAGCATCTTCTCACCTCCAGGACTCAGGATCTATACAGTTCTCAAGTTCCCTCAGGTCATCTCCTTTCTGCCTACCTTAGCTGAGGAAGGTGGGGAGGCCCTGATTTGAGTGGTGATTGGAGCTGGAGTGAGGATAGAGATGGCTATTGTTGGAGCTTCAGATCTCACTGAATCTCAAACTTCTAAATACTTCATAGCCATAGAACATAGTATTAAGCAAGCAAGGTTGTTAAAGAGGAAGGCCCTTACAACTCAGGTGATGTGACAGAAAGGGTTGCCTTAAGTCAAGGCAAGGATCCAGGGGAGAGAACCTCTGTTTGGGTCTACTTTGTCTCCTTTATCTCTTGTAGTCAGGGTAGGGTGTACAGAGGTATTTGAGAGCAGTGTTCCTCACTTCCAAAGCCCCCAGATTGATGACTGCCCTCCTGGTGTCTAAGTGGAATGTCCTGGGGTTTAGGCTAGGGGCCTCTGTCTTCTCCATCTCCTTCTCCAGGTGATCTCACCCAGTTCCATGTCTTTATTTTTATTTTCTTTCATCCTCATATGAATTCCTGCTTTAGTTAACCAATCTGGGCAAGTGTTACTCTAATTTCAGGAGGGTTTGGAGGTAAGGATTCCTGTCATAAGGCTGGATTTCCAGGCTGATTTGCCAAACTGCCAGAGTGGAGCCCCATGAAGGTTTATGGCCACAGATGGAACCATTATGAGAGAGCACTTTAGTGCCACTTGGCCCTGGTTAGCAGGCTGCCACACTTCCCTCCGCTGTGATGAGCCCTCGTGGAACTCCACTCAGTTCCAGGACTTTAAGTACCACCAGTGTGCTGATAACCCTAAGTCTATAACCCTAAGCTGATAAGCCTGGCTCCTCTTTGGAGCTCCTCAACACCTGGCTCCTCAACATCTCCTCCCCAGCCTTCCCCATCTTGCTGAAAGGCATCCCTAATGCCCAGTTGCTAGGGCCCCAAACCTGATATATTTCACTTTCCCTCACTTCCCACATCAGTACACGAGTGTTGTGAGTTCTACATCTGAAATATATATATGAATTTGACTCCTCCATCTCCATTCCTGCCACCATATTCTAGCTCATCTTTTTCCTGGACTATTGGAATCATCTCCTCCTTTACCTCTCCCTGCTTCATTCTCGTTTCCCCACAATCTCTTCTGTGTAGATCAGTGAAAATATTCTTTTAGAATGTGATCATGTGAAATGACATAATGTTTGAGATGTATTTCAAAATAATTTGGGAAATAGGGCGTTGGTTGAGTGAAAAAATTGTCCATATGATAATTATTGAAGCTGGCTGAAAAGGATACATCCAGTTTGTGATACTCTTTTCTCTACTTTTATATTTGTTTGAAATTTTCTATAACAAAGTTGAAGAAAAAAATTCTGCTTATGTCACTCTTTTGCTTAAAACCTTCTACTGATGTCTGTTGTCTTTAGAATAAAATCTAGAATCTTCTCTATGTCCTATAAAGTATTCCATGATCTAGCCTTTACCTAACTCTCTGACTTCACTCTCCAATTTTCCCTCAATCGCTAAATCTCACATTAGCCTGCTTCCATTCCTGTTCCTACAACATACCAAACTTGTTTCCTTCTTGGGCTTTTGATTTTTAACCTACTTCCCCATCCCCACTCTTCTCTAGACTAGCTCTCTATCAGATCTCTATTCAAATTCACCTCTCCAGAATAGTTTTCCAATCACCCTAACCAGTATCCATCAAAAGTCTCTATTTCCCATTACTTTATACTTATTTTTTTCATGGTGCTCATAACTAGCTGAAATTGTACTTATTTGTTTACCCATTATGTCTCCCCATACCAGAATGTAAGATCTACGAAAGAAGGATCCCTATCTTGCTAATTGTTGAAACCAAATGCCTAATACAATGACTAGAACATTATAGTATTCAACAATACATTAATGAATCATTAATCCCCTGAGCCCAGGCACTGAGTTTCTTTGCATCCTACTTGTCTCAGGGGAGAATCCAGGCATGGAATGAATATTCCCTCCATCCTATCCCCATCCTCTCCACTAGTAGGGAGGACTCACTTGGCAAAAGGGAGGAGGTTGTCTTCATCTTCTTGTACCTGCATGACTGGACTGGGCTGGGTAGCCGAACTGAGTCTCCTTGGTGCTGGGAGGATAATGGAAAATGAATCAATGAATCATTCACTCATGTAAAGGCAATAGGGATGAGACCAGCAACAGATCTAGAGACTGAAAATAGATTGTGTGAATCCTGAAAAACAAAACACTGCCTAATAACTCTTTTAAGAAAGTTAATAGACAGCTGGGCATGGTCGTGCATGCCTGTAATCCCAGCACTCAGGGAGGCTGAGGGCAGAGGACCATAAGTTTGAGGACAGCCTGGAATAACTAGTGAGTTCCAGACCAGCCTGAGTTAATAGGTTACACAAAAACTAAACATATGAGGTTGAAGATGGTAATCACAGGAAAGGTGGATGTTGTAAAAGGTAAAAGAGAAGCCAGGCAGGGTGGTACATGCCTGTAATCCCTGCACTTGGGAGGGTGAGGAAGGAGGAGTGTTCAAGTTCGAGGCTAACCTGGGCTAGACCTTGTCTCAAGACCTTGTCTCAAAATTTAAAAAGTGCAGCCTAGTGGTAAAGCTCTTGCCTAGCATGCACGAGGCCTTGGGTTAAACCCCCTAGTACTGGAAAAAAACAAAAGGTAAAAGAGAAAGTCAATTTTCTGAAACTAAAAGTACAAAGTAAGTGAAACTCATAGGTAGTTAAGTGATTTAATTGTAATGTAGGATGATCAAAGGAAAAAGGACCATAGATGAAGACTGGGACAGAGACATTTGGGGGTAGGTGGCACAGAATTGGTGGATAGGGGCAGTTAGAGATTTGACAAAACAGTTGGTAAATGCATCAAATATGAGTGGTTAGTGAAAGTTAAGTGTGGATAGAGTGATCAGTTGCTGACAAGGATGAAGGAGTAGCTGAGAATGTGTACAGTTAGGAAGGTGAGCAGAGAAGTCGATTGTACAGAGCCAGTATTAAGGGCAGCCAAAGACAACCTGAGAGCTAGTTTGGGTCGGTAGAAAATGCAGTTAAGAATACTAAACAAAAGCCAGGCATGGTGGCCGATGCCTATAATCTCAGCATTCAGGAAGCTGAGGCAGAAGGATCATGAGTTCAAGGCCAGCATAGCAAGACCTCGTCTCAAATATAAAATAAAAATGTTAGATAAGGGCTGGAGATATGGCTCAGTAGTAGAGTGCTTGTCTACTCTGCGCAGGAGGGCCCTGGGTTCAATCCCTAGGTCTACCAATAAATAAATAAAAGTAGCCTACTTTTTGCACAAAGGACAGAAAAAGCCAATTGGAATTTGTCATAAGTGAACACATATTTATCCAAGCGTAACTAGGTAACTAGGGCTGGGATTTAGCTTGGTGGGTAGAGCGCTGCACTGCAGTCTCTGAGGTCCTGAGTTCAATTCCCAGCAAAAATGGGAGAAGGGCCTGGCAATCCACTCCCAAGGCAATCCCGAAACAGTCAGCCATTGAAAACCCTATGAGGGTCGCTATCTCGAGGGCACCTAACAACAACAACAACTAGGTATGGGCTAAGAAAAGTTATGGGAGGTAAAAAATGGAGAGCATTTCCGGCAGAGGTGGCAGATGGGGACAGTTAAGAGTTGACATGATGGGAGGCGGAGGCAGGAGGATGGAGGCAGTCTGTGTAATTTAGCGAGACCCTGTCTCAAAAAGTAAAAAAAAAAAAAAAAAAGGCTGAGGGCGCAGCTCAGTGGTCCAGCACTTGCAGAGCATGCAGGGGCGAGGCCCTGGGTTAAACCCCCAGGAACAAAAAAAAAAAAAAAAAAAAGAAAAGAAAAGAAAAGAAAAAGAAAGAAGGAAAAAGAAAAGAAAAAAAAAAGAGTTGACATGAAAGGGACAGGTGGGGTCTAAATAGGATGACCTGGGTCAGAAGGGGGTCAGCAGAACTCAGGGAGCAGCCGAGGCATTCAGGTCCCCACAGCTGGGCCTACGGAGGTGGCCTAGGGGGCTTAAGGAAGCCAGAGGGGATCAATGGGCACAGGGGACGCTGGGGGTGCGGAGCCGGTTCCCGCGGGGGCGGCCCTGCCTGATGGGGCGGCCGGGTCTGAAGCGGCCCAGGCGACCCTCTGAAGGTGGAGGCCCGCGGCAGACATGCGCAGCAGGGCCCAAGGGAGGTGGGGCCGCCCTTGCGGGCCGCCAGGGGCCTGAGGAGCCAGGCGGGGTCGGCAGGGGTCGTCGGGGCCCGAGCTGGCGACTTCGGCCCGCGACGGCCCCCGGGCCTGAGGCGGAGTCCGGGGCGCCAGAGACCGGCGAACGTGAGGGCCAGGCGGGAACAGAACGTCGAAGGGGTTGCGCCGCCGCTGCCCACACCGTGCGCCAGCACCTGAGGGAGTCGCGCGGCGAATTCCAGAACCACCGACCGGCGGGAAAGAGAAGAGAGGCGGCGACGTGCGTGAAGGGAGGAGCCGGCCCGAGCCTCTGGGCGGGGGCGGGGCTTTGTGGAGGCCCCGCCTCCTGGGCGGGACCCTGCGGTGGCCCCGCCCTCGCGGGCGCGCCTCCGACGGCGACGACGTGCGCGGGTCCGCCTGGGCCCCCTCCAGGGTCCGCCCCCACCTTTCCCAGGCTCTCACGAGTCCCGTGGCCCTGCTAGCGCTTCTGTGTCCGCGCCTCAGTTCCCAGGTCCCCGCCAGGTGGGCCCCACAGTGCGAGCGCATTGCCCCTTTAACGAGAGTAGCCGGGTGGCTCCGGGCCCTTTCCCGGGACGGCGCGCGCCCGCCCGCCCGTGCGCGCGCGCGCGCCCCCGTCCGCGCGTCCCCCGCCCCGCGCTCCCGCCCCAGCTCGCGCTGCCCGGGCGGGCGCCGGCCGCTGGCGCCGCTCCTGCTGCCGCCCCCGGGGCGCACGTCGGCCGCCCGCCGGCCGGGGACCCGGCAGGGGCGGGGGCAGCCCCGTGCCGGCCCGGGATCCCCCCCGCTCCGGTCGCTGGCGTCCCGGAAAGTTTGTCCCCTGGAGCTCCGCCGAGCTGCCCCGCAGCCCGGCCGCGGCGAGGTGAGAGCCTGGGGCGGGGGAAGGGAGGGGACGCCCTGGGAGGAATGCACGGGCTGGGGGGGCGGGGAGCCGGGGAGCCCGGGTCCCGTGTACGCGACCCGGCGGGGCTGGCGAGGCGCGAGAGCAGGGGTCATGTGCTGTTTGTCCCGCGGAGGCGCAGAGGGTGCCAGGCCCCGGGCAGCCGTCGGTCGGCTGGACAGGACTGGGGCCCATGGCCTCCCAGACAGGCCGGGCGGGGGCCTGGTGGGGAACTGCGAGGGCGCAAGGTGCAGGTGCCCCGAGGTCTCCTTTCGGGTCGGGTCGATCGGCCCCAGCCCAGCCCTTCCCTGTACCCCGCTGTGTCCTTGTAGCTGCCCGGGGCAGTCCCTTGTACTACCACCTATACCCAACCCCGTAATCCCCTGGTCATCCGATTCTCTTTTATTAGTAGCCACGGGGTCTCCCCTGCGTGTCCCCACCCGTGTCCTTCTTTTCCCTGGTCAGGGTCCGGGGGGTCAGGGCCGTTCTTCCTGAGCCCGCCTCTGACTTCGGCTACTCCCTTCCTGCCCTGGGATAGACCGGCCCCTTCACATCCTCCCATGCTCTGTCTAGGAAGGCTGGGGAGGCCCGGCATGCCAGAGCTGAGAGATCCTTTGGGGCCACAGGTGAGGGCCTGGCATCCCTGAACTCCTTCCCTAGTCCTCACCCCGCTGCCCGCGGGCGTGGGCTGCTCAGACTCTCCACCCAGGGTGTGGGCACCCGATCACCCACATTCCTCATCTGGAGGCTGGCACCTTCCCCAGGGCAGGGGACGCCATAGCACTAGCCCCAGGCCGGGGCAGGGAGCAGCCGGCTTCCCTTTCTCTTCTCTCTGCTGTCAGGGATGCCCCCAACACTCTCCCCAAGGGCCTGGGTATTCTGGGTCCCCCAGCAGTGGAGCCCTAGGGGTTGGTGTGATGGATACAGGATGACCCCACCCTCCCCTGTCCATTGTCCTGGATCCTGAGGAGGAAGTACTGGGGGCTGGGCAAGGGGTTTGGGGCCCCCGCAAAGCAGGCCCTGCAGATCCCATCCCTGGCTGTACCTCCAGCCCTTTGACTTTGCTCATCAGGGGTCCCTGCCTCGGGTGTAGAAGTCGGGTGTAGAGATCATAGACTTTAGGTGGGAGCTACATTAGGTTTTGTGTTTAGAGTATTCTCTCCTCTCGTGTCTTTTCTGAGCTCCCGATTTGGGCTTTGGCTCCAGAGCCCTTTCCTTGCCTCGCTGACATCTCGGGGCTTGATATTCTCTGTGTCTCCCCTTCCTTTCCTTCTCCCATTCTTTCCTTCACAGCGTGACCTCAATCTTGCCTTTTGTCTTGCTTCTCTCATTTTCTTGGTGTCTGTGACTTTCTGTCCCTCCTCTCCCCCTTCCTGCCACCCTCAGTGTCTCTGCCCATGTGTCCCTGTCTGAATTGCCCTCTGTCCAGCTTCTTTCTCTTTTCTATCTGAACGTTCAGTACCCTCGTGAGTGATGAGGAATAAAAATATCACCGTCCCTGCCCTTGGATTCACATTGCGTTCGGCCAGCCCAGGGGGGCAGTTGTCCCCTTTCCTAACATTCCCCCCACCTCTTGCCCTCTATACACGGAACCCCAGACAGACTTCTGGAGCCACAGGTGCCTCCTAACCACTCTTCCCCCACAACCAGGGTTCCCCCTACAGCCCCTGCTGGCGTGGCCAGGCCCCAAGTGTAGGATGGGGCTCCCCCTACGAGGGCTGATGGCAGCCAGAACTGATACAGCCCCCGTGGTCTGGGGCCAGGACGCCAGGTAACTCTGGGGTGATGACCCAGGTCCCTGTAGCTGGGATAGGGCTGGGGAGAGAGGCAGGAGCAACTTTGGGAGCCCCTCAAGACAGTGGCGTTTGGGAGGAAGGCCAGGGGAGCAGGCGCTGAGTTCTTGAGGGGCTGGTAGCTAGCGGGGAAGGGAGACACGATCTGAGGAGAGGCTGGGAGGCAGTGTCCGGGTCCCCTCGGTGACCCTGACCACCCCTCTTTCTGTCCTTCAGCTGAGGAGGACAGAAGTGTCTGGAGCTATGGCTGGTGCCTCGGTGAAAGTGGCCGTGAGAGTTCGGCCCTTCAATGCCCGTGAGACCAGCCAGGATGCCAAGTGTGTGGTCAGCATGCAGGGCAACACCACCTGTGAGTGAGTCCCAGGGGGCTGGCGGGGCACTGGGGAGAAGACGGGCCAGCACTGCTGGGCCGAACCGGGAGGAGGGCTGAGCTGGGCACGGAGCAGGTGCTCCTTGTGAAGGCGGGGGTGAGGCAGGCTGGCCCCTCCCGTTCCTGTCTCTGGGAGGGGGAATGTTGGCCGGCAGCCTCCGTTGCCCAATCCAGGGAGGCAGCTCAGTGGGGGCGGGCCGAGAAAGCCAAAATTAGCCTTGGTGGCTGGAGGGGGTGGGGAGTATTAAAAGGGAGAGGTGAGCTGGGGCAGAGATGGAGAGTGGGCTGCCTGTGCCCCAGGGGCTCCCGGGGCAGTGGCCAGAGGTTGGGCGTACCTGACCTTGGCTTTCCCTCCTTCGTTCTCTCCTGCCTTCTCAGCCATCGTGAATCCCAAGCAGAGCAAGGATGCCCCCAAAAGCTTCACTTTCGACTACTCCTACTGGTCACACACTTCGGTGAGGGTTTTGGGTGTTGGGAAGAGCTAAGCCACGGGGCACAGGGACTTTAGGCCCTTGGAGGGGCCACTGCTGGAAAGAGGACCTCCAGGGCATAGGTTGGGATTGGACTGGGAGGACGAGGACCCCTGAGCGGGGGTGGGTGGCATCCTTTGGTTGTGACTGGGACTGGGCGGGGGAAGGTAGAGTCCATCGGGGTGATGAGGACTGTCCAGGCCTGCATAGGACCCTCAGGGCTGCTTAGAACGACGATGGGAAGCCCACCGGACCTTTGGGCAGTCACCAGTGCCAGGCTGTAGACACAAAGGACAAAGTCATCCAGGGCCGCCACTGTCTCCCCCGGCCCCTCTCCCCCAGGCCGAGGACCCGCAGTTCGCGTCCCAGCAGCAGGTGTATCGGGACATCGGGGAGGAGATGCTGCTCCATGCCTTTGAGGGTTACAACGTGTGCATCTTCGCCTACGGGCAGACGGGCGCCGGGAAGTCCTACACCATGATGGGGCGGCAGGAGCCGGGCCAGCAGGGCATCGTGCCTCAGGTACCCGCTGGGGACAGACGCACCTTCTGTGGTCCCACAGGGCAGGGAAAAGGGGTCTAGGGGTGACGGGCAGAAATCTGGCTGTCTGAGGCAGTGAGTGATTGAAAATGTGATGGCGAGTGGGGATTGGCTGCAACCTGGACACTCAGGGCCCTTTGGGGAGGCGCTTGTGCCTCCACCGGAGACAGTGAAAAGAACACAGGCTTTAGCGTCTGCGAGCCTTGGGTGTAGACCTTGGCTTTGCCACTAACTACGGTTTTACGTTTTGTGATTATTTGGGGGTGTAGTTTTCTTGCGGGTTTCTGTACCACAAAGTGTTAACTGTAGAAAGAGCTGGTTGTGGATAGCTGAGAGTTGACTATAATTCTCCCTGGCCGTGCAGCACAGTGGCTCTGCACGGGCTGGGGAGCAGGATGGCTAGGTTTGCGTCTTGGCTCGCTGAGTACTAGGTTCTGACCCTGGGCCAGGGTGAACTTCTCCGAGGTTGCTTTCCCATCTGCAAAATGGGACTGACCCCTCCCCTGGTGGGTGTGGAAAGGGTTAAATGGGTAGCACAGGGCTTGGGTGCTGTGGGTGTCCTGTGAACAGGGGCTTCTCTGCTTCTCCGTGTCCCCCTCCAGCTCTGTGAGGACCTCTTCTCTCGAGTTAATGAGACCCAGAACACTCAGCTCTCGTATTCTGTGGAGGTAAGCTCTGGTCTTGGTGGGGTTGGGGAGGGGGCCCCACATCCCTGGGCAGGGAGGGAGGAAAGGAGAGCAGTTAAGACAGAGCAGCAGGGTGTGCTGGCTCACACCTGTCACCCCAGCCACTCAGAAGGTGGAGGCAGGAGGATCGCAGGTTCAAGGCCAGAAGAAGTCTGCGTAACTTGGTGAGACCCCGTCTCAAGATACAAAATAAAAAATGGGTTGTGAGTGCAGCTCAGCGGCAGAGTGTTTGCAAAGTATGTGCAAGGCCGTGGGACCAACCCCTGAGTACCGGTTTAAAAAGAGACAGAGTAGTGTGGGAGTCAGGCTGGGGTCTGATGCTGCCTCTGCCCGCGACTGTCTGTGACTTGGGGCAGTGATTTGGGCCTGTGGCTCCTGAGCAAGTTCCCCTGTGAGACTGTAATGAGAATTGACGGAGCAGGGTGTCATGGCGCCTGCCTGTAATCCCAGTGGCTCGGGAGGCAGAGGCGGGATGATCGCAAATTCCAGACCAGAGGCAGTGTGCATAACTTAGCAAGACCCTGTCTCAAAAAGTAAAAAAAAAAAAAAAAAAAAAGGGGCTGGGGGTGCAGCTCAGGGGTCCAGCACTTGCGGAGCATGCAGGTGCGAGGCCCTGGGTTCAACCCCCAGTACCGCAAAAAAAAAAAAGAATTGCTGGGAGGAGCAGGGAGCCAGTATGTATGGTCTCAGTCCCAGCCTGGGGCCCTGAGCTATCGTTCCTGCGTCCATATAGTGGAGCGGAGGGTACATTTCTCTGGCATGTTGCTGCTGCCTCCCTCACTCCTTTCTTGCCTCTCCCACTCAGGTGAGCTATATGGAGATCTATTGCGAGCGGGTACGAGACCTCTTGAATCCCAAGAGCCGGGGCGCTCTGCGGGTCCGGGAGCACCCCATCCTGGGCCCCTACGTGCAGGACCTGTCTAAACTGGCCGTGACCTCTTATGCTGACATTGCCGACCTCATGGACTGTGGAAATAAGGCGCGGTGAGGCAGGCGGGCAGCTGGAAGGGCAGGCAGCTGGGGGCAGGAGAGGAGGGCAGGGCCCCGTGACTGCTCCCTTCCCTCTAGGACCGTGGCGGCCACCAACATGAACGAGACCAGCAGCCGCTCCCACGCCGTCTTCACCATTGTCTTCACGCAGCGCTCACATGACCAGCTCACTGGGCTGGACTCGGAGAAGGTGGGGAACCTGAGAATGGGGACAGTGATGTCATGACGAGGGCTTGGGCCCTCCCTGTCCGCCTGTGGGCTGTGCCTCTGTAGGGCTCCCACAGCCCCCTTGGCCTCCCTGCCCGATCTGTGTGTTACAAGCTCCTGTTGGTTCTTATTAGACCTCTCAGCGCAGGGCTCATGGCCCTCTGTGTCCCTTGTCCTGGCACACGGTGGGCCAGTAGATATTTGTCAGTGGATGAGTAAACAAGCAAATGAGTAACCAGCTCCTCACTCTAAGTCTATGTGTTCTATTTTCTCCCATCGTTTCTCTTTGTCCCCCTTGGCTTTTTCCAGCCCTTACTAACCACCCAGATTTCTGCTGGCTGCTCCTGGTTGGCCTTCCCACCCTTCACCTACTCCAATCACCTCCTGCCTCTCTCCTGTGACTCCAGGTCAGTAAGATCAGTTTGGTGGACCTTGCTGGGAGCGAGCGGGCTGACTCCTCAGGTGCCCGGGGTATGCGTCTGAAGGTGAGGACACCTTGAGCAGAAGGAAGGGGGTGGGGAGGCTGACGATCACCAGGGAGTGAGGAAGGGGCAGTGGCAGCAGTTGGCGGAGGAGGATGTCACCCCCATGTTCCTCGTCTTTTCCCAGGAAGGTGCCAACATCAATAAGTCCCTGACCACTCTCGGGAAGGTGATCTCGGCCCTGGCGGATATGGTAAGCCCTGGGGGTTGGGAAGAGAACGGGCTTGGGAGACGGGGCGCAGGGAGCGTTCCCCCGAATGTCTTTTCCCTTGTATCCCTCAGCAATCGAAGAAGCGGAAGTCAGACTTCATCCCTTACAGAGACTCCGTGCTTACCTGGCTGCTCAAGGAGAATTTGGGTGAGAGGCTCCTCATCTCTCTCTCTCTCTCTCTCTCTTGTTTTTTTTTTTGCGGTACTGTGGGTTGAACCCAGGGCCTTGCGCCTGCAAGTGCTCTGCAAGTGCTGGGCCACTGAGCTGCACCCCCAGCCCATTTTTCTACTTTTTGAGACAGGGTCTCACTAAGTTACGCAGACTGCCTCTGGTCTCGAACTTGCAATCCTCCTGCCTCTGCCTCCCGAGCTGGGATGACAGGCGTGCGCCACCATGCCTGGCTGGTTCCTCATCTCTTTACGATGGCCCTGCTCCCATCCCCCTATCCACCTTTGGTGTGTCTGGCAGATCCTCTCGCCACCCCTGGAATCCTAAATGCAGCTGATGTCATTGCACTGTCTCTCTCCGCAACCTGAGGAACACCCTTTGAAGAGTTCCCACGCTGAGGTCCAGGCCACTGCTGCCCAGACTACAGCCTCGTTGAGCTCCCTGCCTCTGACCCTCCTGACCCCACATCCACTGCTGACTGTGCCCCTCTCCTGGCTCTGTGACTGTCCCATAGACACCTGGTGTCTCCCTGACCTCACTCTTCCCCACGATCACTAGACTTCAGGGTTGGCTCTACAACTCTTAGTTTCGCCCTCCCGCAGACAGTGACCCACGAGACCCCTTCCTGGGCATTGAGACTCCACCTCTGGCTTCACGAGCCAGGCTGGATTTCCTTAGGCCCGGCTCGGCTCATAGTCTTCCCTCCTGTCCTGCTAGGTGGGAACTCTCGCACAGCGATGATCGCAGCCCTCAGTCCCGCTGACATCAATTACGAGGAGACCCTCAGCACCCTCAGGTGGGGCTCCGGCACTGGCCGGGCTGGGGCGGCACACAGAAAGTGCCAGGAGCTCAGGGTGCTCAGCCGCGAGGCAGGGTGACTCCCTAGCCCTGCCACGTCTCGACACCAGGGAGGGAGAGTGGGACACAGGTGGCTCGGCCAGGGTCCCCCGTGCCGGCCCTCAGGAGTTCCCATCCATCCCCCAGGTATGCTGACCGCACCAAGCAGATCCGCTGCAATGCTGTCATTAACGAGGACCCCAATGCCCGGCTGATCCGAGAGCTGCAGGAGGAGGTGGCCCGGCTGAGGGAGCTGCTCATGGCTCAGGGGCTCTCGGCCTCCGCCCTGGGAGGTGGGGCTCTGGGGGAGGCGCAGCTCAGGGTGCCCAGGGTTCCCCCTCTCCCCGCTCTTCCTCCCTGCCTTTGCCCGGTTCTGGAGGGACCACCCACCCTGAAGCCCTCTGGGTGTTCTCTGATACGGACACAGATACGGAGAGTGCCTCTGTGTCTTCAAACGTTATGGATCTGGAAGGGACTCGGTCCCTAGGTGGGAGTCCAGACCCAGAGGGACCTTGACAGGCTCCCAGAACTCATAAAATGACAAGTGCGGGAATTAATGGCAAGGCCTGTGTTTAGGGTTCATATACTAAATTGTTGAAAAGAGGCTGCTGGGGTGCCTGCCTTGCAACAGTTCTTATAAAACACCAGGCTGGTTTTTTTGTTTTGTCTCTTGACAAGATCTTGCTTGGTAGCCCAGGCTGGTCTTGAGTTCACCGTTCTCCTGCCTCAGCCTCCTGAGTGCTGAGATTACAGGTATGAGTCACCGTGCCTGGCAACATCGGGGTTTCCTTCCCCGCATCCCCCAAGAAATCTTTATATCAGAGTTTTAGTTGACCACAAGCTTAACAGTCAACAGTGGGATAGTTTCTAAAGTGCAGTGCCTAGCTTCACTGAAAGAAAGGAGCATCCTTATTACAGGATGTGTCATCTGTGTTAACCTGGTCAAGTAAGGACTTTGTGCTGAGTGTTTGGATCGATTCCGCTGAGAATAGTTAAGGTGCTGAGGGGCATAGTGGAGAGAAAGACTGTGTTCTTGGGGTGAGGAGGAGGATAAGGTAGATATGCCATTTGCTTTGTAATGTTTGAGGGCTTGTCTTACAGGAGAAAAACAGTACAGTCTTTTACAGGGCAGAACTAGAAATAGCTAAGAACTTTCTAACAGTCCAGTCATTAACGATGGGAAGACCTGGGTGCTTCATGTGGTAATGAGCTTTCCATCCGTGGGGTACAAGCAGAGACAGGTGCTCATCTGTAGGGCCTCCTAGTGCAGCTCCATGCCTGGTGGGAGGCTTCCCAGATGTCACGAAGTCCTCTGTGAATCTCCTGGCCTTCTCTAGTCTCTGGCCAATTCCATCTTTCCTCAGTCACCTTTCTTGTTGTTTTGTTCGTTTTGTGGTGCTGGGGGTTGAACCCAGGGCCTCCCGCTTGCATGCTCTGCAAGTGCTGGACCACTGAGCTGCAGCCCCAGCCTATTTTTTTACTTTTTGAGACAGGGTCTCGATAAGTGACGCAGCATTAGTCACCTCTCTTTACCTTTGCTCCCAGGCCTGAAGGTGGAAGAGGGGTGTCCTGGAGGGGCTCTACCAGCTGCATTGTCTCCCCCCGCCCCAGCTTCACCCTTGTCTCCCCCTGCACATAATGGGGAGCTGGAGCCCTCATTTTCCCCCAACGTCGAGCCCCAGATCGGGCCTGAGGAGGCCATGGAGAGGCTGCAGGTGAGAAGCTTGGAGCTGGCAAGAGCTGGGGGTCTGGGGTCTGCTAGGAATTCTCTTCTTCCAGCCAGGGCTGAGGAGGAAGAAGGAATCCCAGGAGCACCATGGCCTCTGGGGTGGGGATCGGTCCCACGCTGTCCTCATTGCTTCCTGATCTCGTGTCTCCAGGAAACGGAGAAGATCATAGCGGAGCTGAATGAGACCTGGGAGGAGAAGCTGCGCAAGACGGAAGCCCTGAGGATGGAGAGGTGCGAGGGGCTGCGCGGACAGCTGGCGGCTTCTTGGGGAAGTCACGGGGAGCAGTGATAAGATTGATTTTTTCCCTTTCCTTTGCCACAGAGAAGCCTTGCTGGCCGAGATGGGGGTGGCTGTGCGAGAGGATGGAGGAACTGTGGGCGTCTTCTCTCCGAAGAAGGTATGTGAGGGATGAAGTGAGGAGGCCCAGGGAGCACTTGGGGGGCCTGGAAAGAAGGATTGGCAGGGTGGGAGATCTAACCCTACTGTGTTCCTCTGAGGTCTCTGACTTGTCCCTCCACCATCTCTGTCCTCTCCCTTGCCACCTCCTATCTGTGTTTTTCAGCCCTCCTTGCCTTCTCTCCACCCTAGAGTCAGCCCGAGAGCCCAGTGCTTATAAAGTGTCTGTGGCCAAGGACTTTGGGGCCCACAGAAGGATAGCAGGGTCCCTACCCTAGGAGATCAAAAGAGCTGTGAATATGTGTGAGTTCGTGAGAAAGTGCTCCTAGTGGTCAGCTCAGGAGGGAGAAAGGAGAGCGGGGAAACTGGAGGGTGGTTGTGACAGGGACTGAGACGCCGCACCTGGTTTTGTCTTGTTTGTATTTTGTACCTTGTGCATGTGCTACCTACTGAAATATTAGGCAAGAAATTCACTTTTTAAAAGGGCAACTTGGGAAGATGACTGGGAGAGGGTAGAGGAGGAGTGAGCTCAACTCTGGACAGCAGTTGTGAGTGCATGGGGTTGGTTATTGACGGAGGCATCAACGTGGCCTCGAGATACAGCCGCTGGATTCCTAGGGAAGGCGGTTTGGAAAGCAGAGCCTGAGAGATTGTCAGGACTTGGGAGTACTGGGTTTAGGGGGACAACACAAGGCTAAGCAAGCTACTCGGGACATTAGGCTCGCTGGGACCCGTTGCTGCCTGACACATGCCTCCTAGGTTGTAGGTGCTCAGTAAATCTTTGCTGAGAGGAAGGAAGGAAGCAGCATAGGAGCGTTCAGGCTTGACTAGGGACAGGAATGACATTTTAAATCCTTAACCAACTGGCACAGGGCCATCCAGTCCAAATGGACATTGGCTGTAGAAAACCAGCACAGCTGCTGGGCATGGTGATGCCTGCCTGCAGCACTGGGGAGGCTGAGGAAGGAGGACTGACTGAAGCCAGTGAGCTCAAGGCCAGCCTGAGCTATATAGCAAGACTTGTCTCAAAGATCCAGAGGCTGAGGATGGTGCTTGGTGGTAGAATACTTACCTACCATGTGCAAGGCTCTAGGTTCAATCCCAGCACCACAAAACCAAAGCCAATTAAACAAGCCAGTGCCATTGACTGGTGCATGCCAATGAAGGGATGATGCAGAGGGCAATCGGAGCAGAGCAGGAACTTCCAGCCCCACCAGGAACCAGCCCAGCCTGTCTGATCCATGGCGCAAAGCAGGCTGAGATCAGACCCTGAGTAAACATGCCGCTCTGGTCAGATGGGGTCACTGGAGGCTGCCAGGAGGAGGGGGGGCATCACTGGAAGGAGGCCTCACTTTATTTTGTACGGTCAGGTCTATCCAGTCAATTGAGCAAGCAAAAATTACTGAACCCGTAGCCGGGCGCAGTGGCACACGCCTGTAATCCCAGCGGCTGGGGAGGCGGAGGCAGGAGGATCGCAAGTTCGAGACCAGAGGCAGTCTGCGTAACTTAGAGAGACCCTCTCTCAAAAAGTAAAAAAAATGGGCTGGGGGCGCAGCTCAGTGGTCCAGCACTTGCAGAGCATTCAGGCATGAGGCCCTGGGTTCAACCCCCAGTACTGCAAAAAAAAAAAAAAAAAATTACTGAACCCTTGTCCTAGAAAGAGGAGAAAGCCTTGTCTTGCCTGGCCCAAGCTGCAGCAAGGGAGAGAGGTAGAGGTGGATAATTACAGGTGAGCGGCCTGGTCCAGGGCTGGGTACCCAGGGCCTTGGGGTCCTTCTGGGGAAGCCACGTCCTGCTGGCCCCCAGCCATATCTTGTGAGGAGAGGCTGTGGACAGCTCTTAGCGTGGCTTCCAGCCACCTCTGGTGCCTGTACCTGGGGCGCTTCATCCAGTGGTAGGGCAGCAGTGGGGAAACTGGCGGGGTGGGTATTTCTTTCCTGGAGGACTTGACAGCGATGCCACCTACTCATTCCTGGGGACTGAAGGGGAGGGTTCTGGTTTTGTTCCTCATTGTTCTGGTAAAGGTTAGCCAGAGAGAGCATTCAAATGGTACCAGAAGATGAATACAGTGGAAAGTAAGCCCCTTCTGTTCCACCCTCACATTCTATCTCCCAGAAGCAGCCCTTTATTACCAGTCTCTTCTCTACTTTTTTTTATAGAACTGGAGGGTTGAACCCAGGGCCTCAGGCATGCTTTGCAAGCACTCTACCAGTGAGGTGCACCCCAGCCTGTTACTCTCTTTTATTTTTTGTTTTTATTTTGAGACAGGGTCTCACTAAGTTACGCAGGCTGCCTCTGGCCTCAGACTTGTGATCCTCCTTCTTCCACCTCCCAAGTCACTGGAATTACTGGTGTGCGCCACCGTGCCCGGCAGTGTTTTCTATAGATAATCACATGTGTGCACACACATGGCCTTGCGCTTTAATAGTAGTGGTCTTTTACCTTGTTATTTTAAGTGTTACTTTGTTTTGTTTTGTGGTTTTTTTTTTTTAAACACAGTGCTAGGGGTTGAACCCAGGGCCTCACGCTTGCGTGTTTTGTAAGTGCCGTACCACTGAGCTGCACCCTCAGCCCATTTTTTTACTTTTTGAGACAGGGTCTTGCTAAATTATGCAGACTGTCTCTGGTCTTGAACTTGAGATCTCCTGCCTCTTCTTCCCAAGTCGCTGGGATTACAAGTGTGCGCCACCTTGCCTGGCCTCTATGATTTTTTTAAGGTGGTGGTGGTAGGTGCCATCAAGTTGGTGTCCGACTCATAGTGACCCTGTGTACAACAGGCGAAACACTATTGTCATGCTTGTCTGCTATTCATAGAGTTTTCAATGGCTGATTGTTTTTTGGGAGTGGGTTACCTTGGTCCTTCTCCCAAGCCTACAGCACCTGGTGTTCCCAGGTGGTGTCCCATCCAAGTACCAGGCCTGATCCTGCTTAGCTTCCAAGATGTGATGGGATCAGATGGCAAGGTACTGCAGACTTTAAGGTGTTAGAATATTCTATCATATAGACGTAGGGTAATTTAGCCAACTTAATACTGGTGGACGGTTAGGTTTTTTTCATTATTTGATACTACAAATAATGCTACAATGGGTAATCTTATAAACAGGTGTTATCTGTAAGAACAGATTCTTAGAAGCAGAAATTTGGAGTCAAATGGTAGCTATTTGAAGTCTTTTTTTTTTTTTTTTTTTTTTTTTTTTTTTGCGGTACTGGGGGTTGAACCCAGGACCTCGCACCTGCATGCTCTGCAAGTGCTGGACCACTGAACTGCACCTCAGCCCATTTTTTTTACTTTTTTGAGACAGGGTCTTGCTAAATTACGCAGACTGCCTCTGGTCTCGAACTTGCGATCCTCCCGCCTCCACCTCCCGAGCCGCTGGGATTACAGGCGTGCACCACCACGCCCGGCTTCCTTTTTTTTTTTTGTACTTGGGATTGAACCCAGAGTCTCATTCATGCTAGGCAAGTGCTCTACCACTGGGTACATCCCTCTATTCCTCCCTGGCCCCTTTTTAAAAAATATTTTACTTTAAGACAGGGTCTTGGTAAGTTGCCCAAGCCAGCCCCAAACTTGGAATACTCCTGTCTCAGCCTCCTAAGTAGCTGATATTGTGCCACCATACCCAGCTGTAAAATTTTGATCTGCTGAAGCGTCCTCTGAAGGTTATAACCATGCCAGTTTATGCTCCCAAGAACAGTGTATGTATGTTGTTGTTAGGTGCCATCGAGTCATGTCCGACTCATAGCAACCCTCACAGGGTTTTCAACGGCTGTTTCAGGATTGCCTCAGGAGTGGATTGCCACATCCTTCTCCCATTTTTGTGGTGCTGGGAATCAAACTCGGGACCTCAGAGACTGCAGCACAGCGCTCTGCGAACTGAGCTAAATCCCAGCCCCTGTGTATGTATGAGGGGGCCTGTTTTCCCTCACTCTTTTCAACCTCCTACATTAATCAGACTTTTTGATCTTTCCAGTATGATCGATGAAAAAGTATTCTGGGGGCGTTCAGGTTGCCTCCCTCTCGAGGTGATGAGGATGAACGTACGCTCAAATGTTTGAAAGGACTGTGTACTTCAGAAGGGCGAGCTGTTAGACGTACTGGGCAAGCAGGTTTGGTAGGGGTGGCTCCATCCTGGGAATGGTCAGATGGATAATTAGGTCCTAGAGGCAGAGCCACAGTTTGTCACAAGTGAGTCAAGACCCCGAGGGAAAGCTGCTCTTGCGGGGACCCTTTACCACCAGGCCCAAGGGCAGGCTGCCTCTTGCCGTGAATTTGTAATTCACCTGCTTCCGCCTCCTGAGCCGTGAATTTGTAATTCACCTGCTTCCGCCTCCTGAGCCGGGACTTCGTTCTTAAACTGGAGATTTTTCAGTGACTCTGAACCCCCTTCCTGCCATGCGCCTCTGGCTTCCCCACCCCCAGGCAGGGCCTGACTGGATCCCCGCTTATCAGCCGGTGCCCTGGGCTTCTAGATAAGGTTTCCTGTGAACAAAGAGTCCTAGGGCTGGGCAGAAACTGAAAAGCACTGCCCCAAATCGAGCCCCCTCTCCCCTGAGATAGGTCGATTTCTGCTTCCAGAGCCCTTCTGTGTCTGCCCGTCCCGGAGCAGATCTGACAGTGCCGTTAGGGAGGGGACATGAGTGTCCCTCGAGGAAAGTGGCAGCAGTGGTCGTGGGTGCCTAGGGAGGAGCAGACATGGACACCCCTGGTGTGTAGGAGACACCATCCAGGGCTCGCCTGTGCACAGTGGATCCTAAAGAAATCTGGGGCTCCCACCGTGACTTCCCCTCTACACCTGGGCTTCGCTGCTCCCCCGCTTCGGTCAGACCCCTCTCTCCCCCGGAGCACTGTTCCTTCTGCGCGTTCATCCCTTTCTCATCCTCACACACAGTGCCTGTGTTGCCTTTCCCACAGAGCCTTCTAATCCCCCGACCCTCCCGGTTCTGCCCTTCGATCCTCTTTGCCTGTCAGTTGCTCCCAGAGTACTGGGACATACAACTTCCTGGGAACAAGTTGACAAACGAGTGAACTGAGAAAGCCATGAAGCCAGGCGCGGTGGCACACGCCTGTCATCCCAGCGGCTTAGGAGGCAGAGGCGGGAGGATCGCAAGTTCGAGACCAGAGGCGGTCTGCGTAACTTAGCCAGACCCTGTCTCAAAAAGTAAAAAAAAAAAAAAAAAAAAAAATGGGCTGGGGTGCAGCTCAGTGGTCCAGCACTTGCAGAGCCTGCAGGTGGGAGGCCTTGGGTTCAACCCCCAATACTGCAAAAAAAAAAAAAGCAGGGCTCAGTTAGTCATGGGGTGCCAGCTGGAGAGGTGTTGGTGGGAAAGCAATGTAGTAGTGTAGCCAGGAAGCTGGGAGACCCGAGGGGAGGGTAGGAGCTCAGGCAGGATGCTGCTGAGACCCTGGAGTACAGGGGTCGCCAGGGCAACAGCCATGGGGAAGGGGCTTCTCCTGTCTTGGCAGCCAGTGGCGTGCCAGGGCGTGGCAAGAAGGAGGTCTGGGTGTTGCCCAGAGTTACGTGCCCTGGGGGGCAGGTGTTGCAATAGAAACAGAAGTCAGGTAAAGGTGCTTTTGGGGAGGAGAATGGGCTGGGTTTTCAGCACAGAGCAGCGTGGTGATTAGTCAGGTGTTTGGCTTGGATCTGGTTAGGGAGGCTGTGGGCGGGGACAGCGCCAGGCAGCTGCTGTGGTGGGCCTGGCCTGTGGTGGGCCTGGCCTCCGGTGGGCAGTGGCCGGGGAAGACTTGGGAGTTTGCCCTAAGAAATGGATTTTCTTTTTGCATTTTTAAGTTGAAGTGATGCTTTTTACTTTTAGATTATAACTATCAAAGCAATCCATGCTCATAAGAAATTCAAGGTACAATGGAAAGAGATAAACCAGTTTCCTTGCCTAATCCCTTCCTTTACTGTCCAGAAGTTGCAAGATAGGTTCTTTTTTCAGTACTGCAGTGTTGAACCCAAGGCCTTGCACATGCTGGCAGGCCCTCTACTCCTGAGCTGCACCTCCAGCTCCTTTTTTGTTTTTTTATTTTGATACAGCGTCTCACTAAGTTACACAGGCAGCCTCTGGCCTTGATCCTCCTGCCTCAGCCTTCCAAGCCACTGGATTTACAGATGTGCCCCACAGCACTTGGCTTGCAAGGCAGACATTGAAGGAATAGTGATGGGACTAGGGGGCAGGGGAGGAAAACTGGGAAGAAGAGAACAATGCAGGTGGATCGCAAGGCTTCTGGTCAGGGCGCCTGATGGGTTGAAGCACCTGCAGAGAGACAGGGCCTGGGGCAGGATCACTGATCTGGGAGGGACTGAGGTGGGGTGGTTCCTGTAGGCCCCATTGTGTGAGAAGAGCTTGGTGGTTATAAGAGGTAGGGGCCAGAGGACCAGAGACACTCAGAGCGGGACAGAAGGGGAGCGGGCGAGCGAGCTCTCCACCAGTGAGCGCCGGAGGAGCGGCAGGTCATGCCAGAGCCTGCTCACGCGCCCTTGTGCCTTCCCTCTTTGTGGCCACGCTGGCCAGCTCGCGAGCCTTCCCCTGACCTCCCTCTCTCCACCCTCAGACTCCCCACCTGGTGAACCTGAACGAGGACCCCCTGATGTCCGAATGTCTGCTCTACCACATCAAAGATGGCATCACCAGGTAAACGTACCCAGCACCCTGGCGGTAGCCTCTTCTCTGGGGGCCTGACTGTGCTGGGACAGCCACATTGGTGACTCTCTTTCCTGGTGCTCCCTGGAAACACCTCAGATCTCTGGGCAGCCACTCCTGTGGCCCTCATTGTTCTCCAGCAGCAGCACCAGGTGCTGCTGCTCTTTCTTCTTCTTTTGTTCTTTTGTTTTTGTTTTGTTTTATTTTTTTTCAGTACTGGGGGTTGAACCCAGGGCCTCGCATCTGCATGCTCTGCAAGTGCTGGACCACTGAGCTGCACCCCCAGCCCATTTTTTACTTTTTTTTGAGACAGGGTCTCGCTAAGTTACGCAGACTGTCTCTGGTCTCAAACTTGCGATCCTCCCACCTCCGCCTCCCGAGCTGCTGGGATTACAGGCGTGCGCCACCGCGCCCAGCTTTTTGGGGTTTTGTTTTGTTTTGTTTTTGATTTTGGGGACTCAAACCTAGAACCTCACTAATACTAGGCCCATCCTCTACTGCTGTGCTGCACCCCTTTGTAACCCCTTTCTAGCTTTTTGACAAGTTGCTGAGCCTGCCTATCAGTGGCCATCCTCTGTCCCCCCATTTGGTAAGGACAAGGTGCTTCCTGGGACAGAGCAGGTGCAGCACCATGGGATGGCCCCTGAGTCACTCAGGCAGAACAGTTGTGGGAAACAACGGCTGTGTTCTCAGCCCCTGACACCATTGCCATGGCATCCCTTGCTGGGCCCCTCCCTGGGGGAGAGAGAAAGGCGCCATGGCCTGGCTCAGGGGCAGTGCCCATGTGGCAGGCTCCAGGTCGGAGGACAGGTGGCTTCACCGGTTGATACAGTGAAGCCCTGGGGGTCAATGCCTCCCGTGGCTAGAGGGGTAAGGGTGCCCCCCACTGCGTGTGGCCACCATGAACAGAGCGAGTCCCCAGGCTGATCAGCCCTAGGGGTAGGTGGGAGGCCATGGCTGAGGTGCCCATCCACTCTTCCCCTGGATGGGGATGACTCAGGATGACTCAGGATGACAGGATGACTCAGAACATAGACTTCAGGGTCCCGCAAACCTCTGCTCAAATCCCAGCTTCATCACAGCCCAGCCACATGACGTGGCCAAGTTACTTTGCCTCCCTGAGCCTCATCATCTTTGTCTGTGAAATGGGAATATTTTTGTTCTGCTCATTGCATCAGCATAGTTGGTGCTTGGGAGGTGCTGGGCAGCTGTCATGCTCAGAAAACATGGGCCATGGCTTCCACAGGGTTGGCCAGGTGGATGTGGACATCAAGCTGACCGGGCAGTTCATCCAGGAGCAACACTGTGTGTTCCGAAGCATTGCTCAGCCCGATGGAGAAGGTAATGGCGTGGGGGAGCGCGTAGTGGCCAGACGGGGAGATGTGGGTCCAGGCCCCGGGGAGTTCAGCTGTGAGTGGGGAGTACACCCTCAGCAGAGCTGCAGGTTCCTGGGTAAGCAGTGCAGGGTGCCGGGCACCTGGCTGGCTGTGCGGGTCTGAGGCAGACAGAGGACACGGCAGTGTGCCAGAGGGTGGGGTTTTGCTGAAGGGAAGTACTGCCGTCCTCCTCAATTTCTTTTTTTTTTTTTTTTTTGCGGTACTAGGGGTTGAACCCAGGGCCTCGCGCCTGCATGCTCTGCAAGTGCTGGATCACTGAGCTGCACCCCTCAGCCCATTTTTTTACTTTTTGAGACAGGGTCTCGCTAAGTTACACAGACTGCCTCTGGTCTTGAACTTGCAATCCTCCTGCCTCCGCCTCCCAAGCCGCTGGGATTACAGTTTTTCTTTACTTTTTGAGACAGGGTCTCACTAAATTACACAGACTTCCTCTGGTCTCGAACTTGCGATCCTCCTGGCTCTGCCTCCCAAGCCACTGGGATTACAAGCGTGCACCACCACACCCAGCTGCCGCCTCAATTTCTCAGCCTCAAATAGCACCCCGGTCCTTGTACGAAAAACTTGTATTTGTTTCAGTGGAGTATCTGAATTTATCTCTGGAAAACCCATGTCAGTCCAGCTATAACGACAAAGTTCCTGAGAATAAAAGGGCCTGTGTGTGTCTCAGTGGTTCCAAAGCTTTAGGAGAGCTTATCCTTTAATGTGGCCATAAAGCTTTTAGGAATCAGAGGCTCTGAGGGTGAACATAGTAGCCTGTCTGACATATCAACAAAGCTATACTCTTATAGTGTGGTGTTTTGTGGTGCTGGGGATCAAACCCAGCACCTTATGCATGCTGGGCAAGCCCTCTGCTACCAAGCGACATTCCCAGCCCCAGCATGTTTTTAATAAAAAAATAACTGGATGTGGTGGCACTCACTGATAGTCCCAGTTACTCTGGAGACTGAGGCAGGAGGTTTGCATGAGCCCAGGAGTTTGAGGCCAACCTGGGCAGGGAATGGAGACCCTGTCTCAAAAAAAAAAAAAAAGAAAGAAAAAGAAAAGACAGGACCTGGTTTATAGCTGAGATTCAAGACATGCCCATTGGGTTTCAGTTTGGTTCAGGGTGAGCAGACAATTGTGGTCATTCTGGTCTAGTTCAAGTCCTTGATGGAAGCAAGAGCTTCCAGCATTTCAGGCTAAAATCTGTTGAATCCATTCAGTTCAGTGAGTTATTGCTGAGTTCCTGTCCTGTGGTTACCTCAAGCTATGTACTGGGGAGATAACAAAACCATGTGAGGCCCACAGGGCAAGCCCACCACCCAGGAGTGCAGGATGTGTCTGGGAGAAGACAGACATGTGCAGTCCTGTGTCACAGGAAAGGCAGCATACATTCCTGTGCCCAGAAGGGTTTAGTCCGTCTCGGGTCTTGTTCTTAGGGCACAGCTAGGACCTGAGCAGAGATACGCAGAGAAGACGGGCTGCCTGGGCGTGGAATAGTTCTCACAGACCGTCACCTTTGCTTTTGCTCACGTAGCTCACCGGTGACGGAACTGAACTTTTGGGTTAGGTAGTTTGTCTAAGATAACACAGCTAGAAAACGGTAGAACTGCATTCCAGCACAGGATGGGCTCTGGCACCTATTGTGGGCTTAGTGACAGGGAGGAGGCTGCCCTGATCAGGCTGGAGTGGTCATCTCCTCACCCGGCCCCATTTTCTGTTCATGACACCTACGCCATCCATTAGTGGAACCTGGAGGTTATCTTTTTTTTTGGGCGGTACTGGGGGTTGAACCCACCGGCTTACATGCTCTGCAAGTGTTGGACCACTGAGCTGCGCCTCCAGCCCATTTTTTTTACTTTTTGAGACAGGGTCTTGCTAAGTTATGCAGACCGCCTCTGGTCTCAAACTTGCGATCCTCCTGCCTCCGCCTCCCAAGCTGCTGGGATGACAGGCGTGCGCCACCGCGCCTGGCGAGGTTATCTGTTTTTAAAAATTATTATAATTAAATGCGTTTAAGTTGCCTTACTGTGTGTCTTACTAGCCAGATGTACGTTCTGTGAGAACAGGAATTTGTGGTTTTTCTCTCTGTGTCAGGTTCCAGGATCTAGTAAGTAGTGCCTGGCATATGGTAGGGATACGGTATGCTTATGAAATTGATAACTGCATTTTGGGGCACGGGCAGAAATAAGGAAGTAAAGTTGGGCTAAGCTGGTGCCCATCCTTGTCTTCTGCGGCTGTTCCTTAACACACAGCAATCTCTTAGCTGTCCCTCTCAGTCCCCCTCTTTTCCGTCATTTCTGCCCATTGAAACCTGAGTCTCCCTTGGAGCGCTGACTGGGAAGTTGCCACTATCACTCAAACCTTTCTAGCCTTCTGCCCTTAAGCTCAGTTCTTCTGCCTTTGTCCACTGTGTCAGTAGCCCCCACCTCTGCTCCTCAGCTCTGTTCTTCTGTCTTTGTCCTCCACATCAGCGGCCTCCTCCTCTGCCTGGTGTTATCATTCATTCCAGTTTTCATATTTCTCTATTATTTTTAGTGTAAATAATAGAAAGTAGCCCAAAGCCATAGCACTGTGGTGTCCAATCCCGTCAGATCTCAGAAGCTAAGCAGGGTCGGGCGAGGTTAGTACCTGGATGGGAGACCGATTGGGAACACCAGGTGCTGTAGGCTTGGGAGACGGACCTGGCAACCCACTCCCAAAAAGCAATCCACCATTGTAAACCCTGTGAACAGCAGAGAAGCACTGACAGTAGTGTTTCTCCTGTTGTACGTAGGGTCACCATGAGTCGGACACTCATAGTGTCCATGTGACACATAGTGTCCATATGACTCCATGGCACCTAACAACAACAACAACAGTAGAAAATAATGTTTGCATGTTATTTTATAGTCTATTTATTTGAGCCTTTCGGTCATTCTATAAAGACTTCAGTATCCCATTTTATAGACAATTTCAGAAGTCAGATGACTGACGTCCCTGGCTAAGGAGTTGCAGAGTCTGTGTCTCCAGGATATGGGGTTCCCTCAGTGACACAGCGTACCATGCCTTGGGGACAGGAAGCTGCCTCTCGCATCTTCATGTCTCCAGCAAGCAGCAGGCTCAGTGACTTTTTTTTGTGTGTGTGTGTGGTACTGGGGGTTGAACCCAGAGCCTCGCGCCTGCATGCTCTGCAAGTGCTGGACCACTGAGCTGCACCTCCAGCCCATTTTTTTTTAACTTTTTTTGAGACATCATCTCGCTAAGTTACTCAGACTGCCTCTGGTCTCGAACTTGCGATCCTCCTGCCTCCGCCTCCCCAGCTGCTGGGATTACAGGTGTGTGCCACCGCGCCTGGCAGGCTCAGTGGTTTGTACTGAGGAGTTCCTCAGAGGATGTCTGGGTTGAGTTGGTTGTGTTTTCTTGTGTATTGAGGGCTGTGGCTTGAGAAGATTAGTCAGGTGGCAGTTTGCAAGATGGATCAGGCAGAGCGTTGGGCTAAGAGCCTGCTGGAGGGATCTCTGCCTGGCCAGGGATAATGTTAGCGGGAAAGGTAGGGGCGGCATGTGGAAGAGGGAAGTTACAGGCCCTCTGCCCAGCCAAACATGGGAAATAAAAACTTCTGAGATTTGTAGGTGTTTTTTTTTTTTTTTGGTACTGAGGGTTGAACCCAGGGCCTCGCACCTGCATGCTCTGCAAGTGCTGGACCACTGAGCTGCGGCCCCAGCCTATTTTTTTACTTTTTGAGGCAGGGTCTCGCTAAGGTACACAGACTGTCTCTGGTCTCGAACTTGCGATCCTCCCGCCTCCGCCTCCGAGCCGCTGGGACGACAGGCATGCGCCACCGCGCCCCGCTAGAATTGTGGATTTTTTGAGCTGCTGCTGGGGAGGGTGGTGGTGGGCAAGGAGGGAGCCACTGCAGAGGCTTCTGGGAGTCACAGCTGGGGCTCTAACCCTCCTTCTGCTCTTCCTTTTCCGTGCTGCCTGCCACCAGAGGGGCCATGGCACCCCCACAGGTACCGGGGGCGGGACTGGTGGTGCATGTGTGGTTTTGGGGTAAAGCAAGGTGGGAATCTACGACCACAGCCCACTTTCCCCTGGGTCTAATCCTTCCCCTTCCTCCGTCCCTCTGCCCAGTGGTTGTCACGTTGGAGCCTTGTGAAGGAGCCGAGACGTACGTCAACGGGAAGCTCGTGACGGAGCCGCTGGTGCTGAAGTCAGGTAGACGCTGCCAGAGTCCAGGGCTGTCGCTCAGAGACACAGCGCTTGCCTGCCCGTGGCCGTACATAGGAAGAGCTGGGGCAGGGCTTTCTGGGCGTATCCTAGCAACAGCGTGGGGATGTGGAGGAGGACCTGGGAGGGGGCCCAGGGAGCTGAGTCTCAGCTTTTCTCGCTGCCCTCAGAAGTGATGAGGCCGGCAGGCCCCCTGCCCCATTCTCTTTAAGAACAGGGATCGGGGGATGGGATCTACCTCAGTTGGTAGAGCACTGCACTGCAGTCTCTAAGGTCCTGAGTTCAATTCCCAGTACCGCAAAATGGGAGAAGGGCCTGGCAATCCATTCCCAAGGCAATCCCAAAACAGCCATTGAAAACCCTACGAGGGTTGAGGGTCGCTATGAGTCTGATACCAAGAACAGGGATCGGGCATTTCCTGGGGTCAGCTAGGAGAGTGTCAGCCGCACTTCCAGCCTGGGAGTGATGAGACAGAGTGTCAGGGCCCCCGAGACTCAAGGCGGGTGGGGATGGGTTTGCTGCCACAGGGCAGCGAGTCTACTTCCCCCCTTCACATTTGCAGGGAATAGGATCGTGATGGGCAAGAACCATGTTTTCCGCTTCAATCACCCGGAGCAGGCGCGGCTAGAGCGGGAACGTGGGGTCCCCCCGCCCCCGGGACCGCCCTCCGAGCCGGTCGACTGGAACTTCGCCCAGAAGGAGCTGCTAGAGCAGCAGGGCATTGACATCAAGCTGGAGATGGAGAAGAGGTGCGAAGCCCCGTGCGTCCCTCCCACCCCAGGCCTCGGGAATCCCTGTGGCCACATGCCCCCCCCCCCCCCGCCCCGCCCCCCGTGTGGCCCCGGAGGCCACAGCTCTTCCTCCCTCTCCCTGATTCCAGGCTGCAGGATCTGGAGAATCAGTACCGGAAGGAAAAGGAGGAAGCCGACCTTCTGCTGGAGCAGCAGCGGCTGGTGAGGGCGCCTGGGGGTGCCGTGGGGAAGGCAAAGCCTAGGAGGGACTGGCGGGCAGGTGAGCGGTGACGCCGGAGTCACCACGGCCCAGGCTGCTGCCAGTGTGCCGTCTGGGCTGGAATGGGGCACGGGCCTGGGGGCGGGGACAGGGGTGTGCCTGCGAAGGAAAGGTTAGGAAATGCGGCCAGTGGTGGAAGCTGCTGTCAGAAGCAGGGAACTAAAATCTCTCCCAGTTGGCCAGGGTTCCTGAGACCCCACTCGATCCAGTGCCACCTTAATGGTTGTCGCCAACTTCTGAGTTTTGTCATTTACCTAAGATTGTCCTTTAAATGGACTCTTAAGTATTTCACCTCATCCCAAGCAATAATCTCCAGTGATTCACTGCATAATGATGCTTCTGTCATTGACAGACTATGTATACCAAGGTGGTCCATAAAATTATTTGTTATTGTCAGGTGGCATCAAGTCGGGTTCAGCTCATAGCGATCCTGTGTGGAACAGAACGAAACACTCCCCAACACTATGCCGTGCCTGGCATTATGTCAGTGCTTTTCTGGTGTTCACACGGTTTTCAATGGCTGATTGTTTTGGGAGTGGGCTGCCAGGTTCCTCTCCCATCTTTGTAGTGCTGGGGATTATATCACTTCGTAATGTATAGCTGCGTTGGTTTGTGTCGGTATAGTCTATGATTTTCACACAGTGATGAAATTGCCTAAGGACACATATCTCAGAACATGTCCCTGTGGTTAAGCGTCTCACACCCACCTGACTATATATGTGCAAAATCCCAGACTTGATTATCCATAATGAATACTTGTAATTGCCAGCTACTGTTGTAAATAGTTAATCCTCCCAATGTATCTATGAGGTATATACTGTCATTATCTCTGCTGTCTAGACGGGCAGAGGTTCAGCAGTCCACCAGAGGGTACGTAGTTCCTAAGAGGTGGAACAGGACTTGAACCTGGGCCCACCAATGGGGTGTCTCCCATGTCTTCGGGAGAAGGGTGCTGGGAGATGTTCTTAGCTCCCTCCGTCTTCTCTGTCTCTGGCCCCAGTATGCAGACTCTGACAGCGGGGACGACTCCGACAAGCGCTCCTGCGAAGAGAGCTGGCGGCTGATCTCCTCCCTGCGGGAGCAGCTGCCCCCCACCACAGTGCAGACCATCGTGAAGCGGTGCGGCCTGCCCAGCAGCGGCAAGCGCAGGGCCCCCCGCAGGGTCTACCAGATCCCCCAGCGGCGGAGGCTGCAGGGCAAAGACCCGCGCTGGGCCACCATGGCCGACCTGAAGATGCAGGCAGTCAAGGAGATATGCTACGAGGTGGCCCTGGCCGACTTCCGCCACGGGCGCGCGGAGATCGAGGCCCTGGCAGCCCTCAAGATGCGCGAGCTGTGCCGCACGTACGGCAAGCCCGAGGGGCCTGGCGACGCCTGGAGGGCCGTGGCGCGGGATGTCTGGAACACGGTGGGCGAGGAGGAAGGCGGTGGCGGTGGCAGCGGCGGCAGCGGGGAGGACGGAGCCCGCGGGGCGGAGGTGGAGGACCTCCGGGCTCACATCGACAAGCTGACGGGGATCCTGCAGGAGGTGAAGCTGCAGAACAGCAGCAAGGATCGCGAGCTGCAGGCCCTGCGGGACCGCATGCTCCGCATGGAGAGGGTCATCCCCCTGGCACAGGTAGGAGCCCGGCCGCCGGCTCGCTCTGTCTCCCCTTCTCCAGCTCTGCCTGGCCCCGTCTTTGAAAAGAGCTCGTTGGAGTTTAACTCTGTTTCTCAGTAGAAATCATACGCCACAGCCGGGTGCGGTAGCACATGCCTGTCATCCCAGCGGCTCGGGAGGCGGAGGCAGGAGGATCGCAAGTTTGAGACCAGAGGCAGTCTGCATAACTTAGCGAGACCCTGTCTCAAAAAGTAAAAAAATGGGCTGGGGGCACAGCCCCAGTGGTCCAGCACCTGCAGAGCATGCAGGCGCGAGGCCCTGGGTTCAACCCCCAGGACCACCAAAAAAAAAAAAAGCGAAATCACACACCTCCCGGTCTCTAGGATGCCAATTAACAGTGCAGCTTCCTGGGCCCCTCCCCAGCCTGCAGGACTGCATCTGTGGGGGTCTGCATGACGAGGCCCCCAGGGTTTCTGGAGTATGCGATGTTGGCGCAGCATGGGCGCAGGGCACACAGTGGTCAGGTTGCAGCCGGAAGCCTGGCGCCCGTGTCTCCTGTCATAACTGCCCTCCACTCAGCCGCCACACCAGTGGCCACTGCACTGCACACTTTCTCTATGTCGCCACATTGTTGGGTCCTCACAACAGCGCCGGGGTGGCCATTTTGTCACCTTTCCCTGCGGCCGGCCAGCTCCTGGGGACCCATGAATGACGGAATTTCTGCTCTGTCCTCCCTTTCCTTATGAGGGGACCACAGACAGCATCCTCATGGCACAGGGACGCCAGGGTCCCTCATAGTGCAGCCTCTGCTCTCTCCCCTCACTTGCTCGTTGCACTCCAGCCCCATCGACTTCCTTGCTGTCCCCTGAACTCACCGAATGTGCCGGCCTCCTGGCTTTCGCACTCTGGCCCCACGCACACCCGCACAGCTTGCTCTTCCAGCCTTGACGGCAATGATAACTGCATGGTGAACCCCCTTCTGTGCATCCACCGCAGTACCCAGCACCCCTGCACTGGCTTCCTAGCCGCTGCCGCCTCCCCTGCTCTGTTCTTCATCTGAAGAAGTTGTTGTTGTTGTTGTTGTTGTTAGGTGCGGTCGAGTAGTGTTCAACTCATAGCGACCCTCATAGGGTTTTCAATGGCTGTTTCGGGATGGCCTTGAGAGTGGGTTGCCACATCCTTCTCCCATTTTGCGGTGCTGGGAATCAAACTTGGTACCTCAGAGACTGCAGAGCAGCGCTTTACCAACTGAACTAAATCCCAGCCCACATCTGAAGTAGAACTTGTTAAAATCTAAATCCCTCTCTGTCCCCCCCAATCCCTTTTGGTCCCCCCCCCCTTTGTTTTTAAATACAGGGCATTGCTGTGTAGCTGTAGCTCAGGCTGGCCTTGGACTCAGTCTTTCTGCCAGCTTCCTGAGTGCTGGGATTGCAGGCATGCACCAGCACACTCAGCTAGAACTCATTTCAATGTTTTTTTTATGTGTGGTACACAGGAGTTGAATCCAGGGCCTTGTGCACGCTAGGCAAGTACTTTACCACTGAGTTGTACCCCTAGCCCAGCCCCTTTTAAAATGTTTTCCTTTGAACTGAATGTGGTGGCTCACACCTGTAATCCCATTGACTCAGGAGGCAGAGGCAGGAAGATCATAGGTTCGAGGCCAGAGGCAGCCTGCATAATATAGCAAGACCTTATCTCAAGATAAAAAAAATTAAAAATGGGATGGGGGTGCAGCCCAGTGGTAGAACACTTGCAAAGTATGTGTGAGACCATGGGTTTAACCCCCAGGTACACACAGAAAACATTTTTTCCCCTTTGAGACAAGGTCTGGTCCCAAACTTGCAGTCCTCCTGCCTTAACCTCCCGATTGCTGGGATTACAGATATGAGCCACAGTGCCTGGCTGTATTAAATTCTTACAACAACCGCAGACACTGGGAATTATCATCACTGGCATTGTACAGATGTGGAAACGGAGGGTTAGAGGTGATACTCCAAAGATGCAAGCCCAGAGCTTGGAGATAGCAGACCTAGGGTTGAGTTCGGACCGTCACGCTCTGAGGCTCCTGTCCTTCTAGCTTCCTTATCTGTAAGCCCTTCTCTCTGGACGCCTTAACATCCGGTCACTCCAGGTCCTTCTGGTTTACTCTCTTGAATCCATACTTTTTTTTTTTTTTTTTTTTTTTTTGCAGTGCTGGGAGTTGAACCCAGGGCTTTGCGCCTGCATGCTCTACAAGTGCTGGACCACTGAGCTACGCCCCCAACCCATTTTTCTTTTACTTTTTGAGACAGGGTCTCACTAAGTTACACAGGCTGCCTCTGGTCTCGAATTTGCGATCCTCCTGCCTCCACCTCCTGAGCCGCTGGGATTACAGGCGTGCGTGCGCCACCATGCCCGGCTAATCCATACAATTCTTGAATCAACTACGTTCCTCATCTCCCAGGGACCTCATCACGCAGATCCCCTCTCTTTTCTTATCCCCTCTTCCTCCCAGGATCACGAGGATGTGAACGAAGACGCTGGTGAGGCCACCTGGGCCCCACCTGAAGGGTCAGACGCAGTGGAGGAGGCGGCGCCCAGTGACTGCTCTCCCTCCGCCCGGACCCCCTCTCCGCCCCTGTCCAGCTGGGAGCGGGTGTCGAGGCTGATGGAGGAGGACCCTGCCTTCCGGCGCGGCCGCCTGCGCTGGCTCAAGCAGGAGCAGCTGCGGCTGCAGGGACTGCAGGGCCCCGGGGGCCGAGGCGGGGGCCTGCGGAGGCCCCCGGCCCGCTTCGTGCCCCCTCACGACTGCAAGCTGCGCTTCCCCTTCAAGAGCAACCCCCAGCACCGCGAGTCTTGGCCCGGGATGGGGAGCGGGGACAACCCGGTTCCCCCCCAGCCCCCCGAGGAGCCCACGCCCCCTCCAGCCGCCCCCGCCCGCAGGCCGCCCAGCCCTCGAAGGTCCCACCGGCCCCGCAGGAACTCCTTGGACGGAGGGGGCCGATCCCGGGGAGGGGGCCCCACGCAGCCAGAACCCCAGCAATTCCAGCCCAAAAAGCACAACTATTACCCCCAGCAGCCCCAACCCTACCCCGCCCAGCGCCCCCCCGGGACCCGCTACCCACCGTACACCACGCCCCCGCGGATGAGACGGCAGCGCTCGGCCCCTGACCTCAAGGAGAGCGGGGCGGCCGTGTGATGTGAGCCCCACAGCCGGGGCTGGGGGCCCTGGGGGGCCGACCGGGCCGAGGGAAGACGCTGCCTCCCCGGGAGCCTGGGGCAGGGAGGCCGAGAGGAGAGAAGGTCCGCGCAGGTGACCGAGGAGGCCGTGGGCGACAGAGCGGGAGGCTGCAGGAGGGGCGAGGGCACGGCGATGCCAGGAGCAAACCAAAGCGAAGGAAGAGCGATGGAAGCCGCCTCAGGCCACCCCTTGCATGGGGGGGTGTCCCACAAACGCTGCTATGGGTGGGTGGGGGGCTGGGGGCTGCATAGCCAGTGTTTGGCTTTCTTTTCAAGTGGGTGCGACGGGGAGAGAACCAGGAGCGAGGAGAGTTCTCCCCTCCAGCACTGTCTGTCTGTCTGTCTGTCTGTGGTGGGTTTCTGTTTCCAGGGAGGTGCGGTGGGACTGTCAGTCATTCCCCTCCCTTCCCAGGCCTCCTGCTGTACTTGGGGGGACCTGTCTGGTTTGGCTGGAGTCCCATGAGGATGTGGGACCCCTCAATAAAGGCTAGCAAACGGTAGGAGCTCGCGGCTGTCTTGGCGTGGGGTCGGGGTAGGCGCATGGGCTGTGTGTGAGATGTGTGTGGCGCTATCCAGTGCCTGGTGTCCTGTGTCCCCTGCATGTGTGTCCTGCACTGTCAGCATCCTGAGCGAGAGAGAGAGAGAGAGAGAGTGTATCCTCCTGCGCTGAACGCTTCAGGGAGCACAGCCTGTTCTTCCCTCTTCTTTGCTTTGTGCTCACCCCTTGTCCCTGTTTGCAGCTGGACCACTGTGATGTCCGCCGATCCCGTCAGGTCTGGGAAGCCAAGCAGGGTCAGGCCTGGTTAGTGCTTGGATAGGAGACTGCCTGGGAGCACCAGGTGCAGTGACTTGGGAGGCAGAGGCAGGAGGAGTGCAAGTTTGAGACAAGGGGCAATCTGGGTAATTTAGCAAGACCTTGTCTCAAAAACAACAAACAAAAATGGGCTGGGGATGCAGCTCAGTGGTACAGCCCTTGCAAAACATGCAAGCACGAAGCCCTGGGTTCGACCCCCAGTACTGCAAACAACAACAACAACAACAATCTTTTATTGGTAAAACTTTGTAAAAAATAATGTTTTCAAGTAGGGTGCTGACTGCTTGTTTTAATGGTTTCTTTTGGGACAGCAAACTAATTGCGATACCATATGATAAAGATTTTGCAGATTAGATTTTATTAGGATCTGGTGTGAGTATGTCACACCCCGGAATCCCTGTATTTTCATCTTGTTCTTAGGAAAATACTTCTACTTGTGAATTTGAGCTGCTCCCCTGCAGCTTCTGCTGTCGGCCAGTCTTTTTATCAGTACTGGGAGTTGAACCCAGGGCCTTGCTCATGCTAGACAGGCGCTCCATTGCTGAGCTTTGCCCCTAGCACCGTCAGTCAGGCTTGAAGTGCGGGCAGCCAAGCCATAGATATTGTTCCAACTGCAGCCAAGCCAGGGCTGTGGGCAGGAGGATTAGGTTTGTGGTTGGTGTCCACACCCTAGCGCTGCCTGCCTTTATTTTGATGCCTTTGACTACCAGTCTTCGGGGACCCGTTGACTATGACCCATGATCTGGAACGTAATGGACAGGTTGGTGGCCGTGTTTACTTGAGTAGTTTATGACCTGGTTGGGGAGACTAAGTGTGAGCGAGAAAATGAGAGAATACCAAATCCACTGCAGGTCAGAGCGAGCTGAGTGGTCCAGACTGCGGCGGGCGTCGGTCAGAACGGGAGAGGGAGCTTGCTAGTTTAAAATACAGTGAGATTGTTTTTCAAAAAAAAGAACTGCCTTGTGTCAGTAGGCACTCATTCTTTTTTTTTTAAATTCCACTTCTCCACGTTCTACATCAATTTTTAATCATGTGGACAGACTTTGTTTAGGTTTTATTCAGAGAAGTGCCCATTAATCTCCGTGTGCTACATGTGCCAGTGTTCTTTGAGCTTTTCACTTAGTTCTTAAAATAGCTCTGCAATGTGGGCTTTCTGTGTCCATCCTCAGGGGGAAAGACTGAGGTTTGATTAGATTAATGAGTTGGACAAGTGTAGAATTTTTTTTTTTTCCCCAGTACTGGGGTTTAAACCCAGGGCCTCATGCTTGCATGCTTTGCAAGTGCTGGACCACTGAGCTGCACCTTCAGCCTTTTTTTTTTTTTTTTTTTTTTTTTTTTTTTTTTTTTTTTTTTTTTTTTTTTTTTTTACTTTTTAAGACAGGGTCTCGCTAAATTACACATACTTCCACTGGTCTCAAACTTGCGATCCTCTTGCCTCCGTCTCCCAAGTCTCTGGGATGACAGGCGTGGGCCGCTGCGCCTGGCCAAGTGTATAATTCCTAAGTGGCAAAGTTACAATTCTGCCCAAATCAGCCTGACTAAAGTTCAGCCTCACTATCTTGGGGACATCAGACACATCTTTGCTTCTAGAAACAGTGTTGCCTCCTCACACTAGGGCTTCTCATGCATGGCAGGAGCCCGCCTCTAGTTACTGGTCTCTCCTCGCTTGCTCTGTGAAGTCTCCTCTGGAATCAGGGGCCACCAGAACAATCTGCCTGTTTTCTGGCTCCGTTTTGGCATTTCTACGGTTTCACCCGTGGTTTCCTTGGAAATTCAGTTTGCTTTTCTTCGTTTCTCTCTTTGGAGGCCTCTTTCCTCTGGTTAGTTATTCACTCAGACTTTTTCTGCCACCTGAGATTTTTGTATCTTGAGTACATTTGGGGATCTCAATCCTCTTTTTTTTTCAAAATCCTTTTTTATACTTTTCTATACTCATAACCTCTAGCATTTTTGGTGTGAAATGATTCTTTTTTAAAATTTTTAAGATATTTGTTTTCTTAAGTATTTTGAGGCAAGTCTTGCTATGTAACTCAAGCTGTCCTGGAAATTGCTGTGTAGACCAGGCTTGAACTCACAGTCTTTGTGCCTCAGCCTCCCCAGTTGCTGGGATTACAGGTGTGTGCCACCACACCCGGCATTCTTTTCCCTTTTAAAGAGTTAGCATAGGGCTGGGCGTGTTGGCGCACCCCTGTAATCCCAGCGACTGGGAGGCAGAGGGGAGGAGGATGGCAAGTGGAGAGCAGAGGCAGTCTGGGTAATTTAGCAAGACCCTGTCTCAAAAAGTAAAAAAAAAAAGTGGGCTAGGGGTGCAGTTCAGTAGTATAGCACTTGCAGAGCACGCAGGCGCGAGGCCCTGGGTTCAACCCCCAGTACCACACACACACACACACACACACACACACACACACACACGAGTCACCAGCTACCTGGTGCTGTTTTGCTTCAGGAAGACTGTGGCGAGGTTCTTACTGTCCCCAGAGTTCCACCCCTCCTGCCAAACCACCACCTCCGTGCACCACCATCTTCTTCCTCCACTCAGAGTCTTGGGAACCCTAGGTCACTGGGTCCTTTTCCTGTGCCAGTAGACTTGTAGGGAGCCCTACCCAATGTAGACTGGCTTTATGTGTCCTACTTGACCTGATGTGGCTCACAGCTTCTCCCTCTATCCCTGCCACGCTGTGGCCTCATAACATCTCTGGCTACTCAGTAAAGGGTAGCTAGGTGGTCCTCTCTCCACGTCAAAGGCCAGCAGTCTTGGCCTTGGCATGGACTTTCTCACGCCTGCTACGCACTCCTGTCTGTGTGGAAAGTCAGGAGGAGACCCACATAGCCCGGACGGGATGCCTCATTGAAAGGTCTGGTCACCAGATGTGAGTTGTAGAAAATGCTTCTCTCATCCCTAAACAATGTCACAGTCGGAGCTGATGTTAACCTGCAGTGTCCCTAACAGCCTCATCAGTGAGGGTTTCCACCTCAACTGGAGTTCCTTCCCCCTTGCCCTCCCTTGCCCCTTAGTCCCTGGAGAAGGAATATGTTTTCAGATACCTGGAAATCTTGCCCTGAGCTTCTGTAGCTCCCAGGCTGTAGCTGGATTCTGCCTGATGCTCTAGGCACAAGACTGGCATGCAAAGTTCTCATGCCAACAAACTGTATTGTAAGGGGGTGACCCCAACTGGTAGCTACAGTGAGCCTCCTCCACAGCCCATTAAAGCTCGCTTACAAATGACCACCGGAGCTGTTCCAGGTTCTTACAGCGCCTTCTGGGCTGTAGAGAAGCTGATCTCCTTCCTCTAAGTTCAGTGCCCCGTCCCTAGCAGGTTAGGCTGCAATCAGAATCTTTGGAGCTCACAGATCTGTGCTCCAGGCGCCTCACTAATTATCTGTGCTGTGCCCTCTGCCTGTTACTTCATTCTCTGCCAAGTAGGTCTAATAATAAACGAGTACGCAGGAGCTGAAGGTTAGTGCCTCCCCCTTTTCCTTGCTCAGAACTGGAAGTAAATCCTTGGGGAAAGAGGGAAATGCTGCAAATAGAGGTCAGATTCCAAAGGGTGTCAAAGCCTCGAACTCAACCCTTATTAATGACTGGCATCTCCCGCCCACCCAGCTCCAACTTCTCCCCCAGCCCTGTTGTTCCACTGTCACCCGCCAGGGGGAGAAAAAGTGCAGGTTCCCTGGAAGGCCGTCTTTGCTTGCGCGTTCACAGAGCCTGGAGAGAGCGTGGCCCCGCGGGCGTGCGCGCCCTTGAGTCTCCCCGGGCAGGGCGAGGGGGCGCATGCGCAGAAGGCGGGACGCGGCCAGGAGCCAGGACTTGGCGTCTGCGATCCGCTCATCGATCGCTGGTACCCAGGGTAAGACTAGGGGACCAGACGGAGGACGGACAGCGGCCGTGCGTGGAGTTCTTGCTCCAGGTCTAGCGTTCATCTGCGTTTTCGGAAGCGGAGCCGCGGATGTCTTCGGAGTTCGCGTGTCTTCCCCTCCGTGGATGCTGCTGAGCACCGAAGACGGGGAGGAGAAAGCAGGTTCTGCCATGAAGACTGCGGCTGGAGGCCGGGCACGGCGGCGCACGCCTGTCATCCAGCGGATCGGGAGGCGGGGGCGGGAGGATCGCGAGTTCGAGACCAGAGGAAATCTGTGTAATTTAGCGAGACCCTGTCTCAAAAAAAAAGTAAAAAAATGGGCTGGGGGCGCAGCTCAGTGGTCCAGCACTTGCAGAGCATGCAGGCGCGAGGCCCTGGGTTCAATCCCCAGTACCGCAAAAAAAAAAAAAAAGAAAAAGAAAAAGAAAAAAGAAAAAAAAGAAAAAGAAAAAAAAGAAAAGAAAAGAAAAGAAATTAAATCCAGCCAGGCGCGGTGGCGCACACCTGTCATCCCAGCGGCTCGGGAGGCGGGGGCGGGAGGATCGCGAGTTCGAGACCAGAGGCAATCTGTGTAATTTAGCGAGACCCTGTCTCAAAAAAAAAGTAAAAAAATGGGCTGGGGGGCGCAGCTCAGTGGTCCAGCACTTGCAGAGCATGCAGGCGCGAGGCCCTGGGTTCAGCTCCCAGTACCGCAAAAAAAAAAAAAAAAAGAAAAAAGAAAAGAAAAGAAAAGAAAAGAAATTAAATCCAGCCGGGCGTGGTGGTGCACGCCTGTCATCCCAGCGGCTGGGGAGGCAGAGGCAGGAGGATCGCAAGTTCGAGACCAGAGGCAGTCTGCGTAATTTAGCGAGACCGTCTCACAAAGTTAAAAAATGGGCTAGAGGTGCAGCTCAGTGGTCCAGCACTTGCAAAGCAGGCAGGTGCGAGTCCCTGGGTTCAAACCCTGTACCGGAAAAAAGAAAAAAGACTTTGCAGCTGGAGTGGGTCATCCTTAGGGAAAACAACACCTTGGCAGAGGTTTTGGCTTGGGGTTTGTCTTGTTTGAAATCTAACAAATTACAGAAAAGTTGGAGGAGGCAGCTTGAAGTAATCATCCCTCAGAGTATCCCCTGCTGTCTCCTAAGAATGGACCCTTGAATGTTTGTTCAACAAGTGTTTACTGAACTTATACCTGGCCCTTAGCACTTAGATCGTGAAGAGACTGCAGAGGGAAAAGAATGATACCAGGAAATGGAATTTTTAGAAACCTGCACAAATGCATCCATGTTAGTTTTTTTGCCTCCTGTTGTCGGCTGGTTGATTGGATGGTTTTGTTTTTCCTTTCCCTGGCTTTGGGCCTTGAGCATACTTTGCAAGTGCTCTACCACTGGGCATTCCCCTGCACACCTGTAATCGCAGCGACTCGGGAGGAGGGAGGAGGAGGATCGGAAATTCCAGGCCAGAGGCAACCTGTGTAGATTAGCAAAACCCTGTCTCAATTTCTTAAAAATGTAAAAAGGCACTAGGGGTGCAGCTCCATGGCAGATCGTTTGCAAAGCATGCATGATGCCCTGGGTCCAACACCCCAGTACTGAAAAAAAAAAAAAAGTATTACAATTTGCATTCAAATCTAATTGCATGTTAGAGAATATCTATATATGAGAGTTTACTTAACTGGAGTCTCTGATTTCATATTTTGTAAGGTTTTCATTATATTTTTAAATCACAGAGTAATGTCTGTTAATTGTACGCAAGGTTGCAAATGTTATTAGAATTTTAATACTCAGGAGGAAAATCGGATCCAGAAAAGCTAGGTGACTTGCTTAGAGCCCTGTAGGATGGGATAAGACCAGATCCCTGGTCTCAGATTTCCAGACTGGTTACCCTTTCTGCTGCATCACAATAGCTAAATGTGGTCCAGGCTTGAAATGATGTTTTATTCTTGTTCACTTGTTTATTGTCCAGCTTGGAGATGGCTCTGGCCCGCAGCCTGTTTTTGAATGGCCTGTGAGCTAAGAAATTGGATTTATATTTTTCAATGATTAGAAAAAAGTCCAGGATAATATTTTTGCGATGTGTGAAAATTATATGTAATCTGAATTTCAGGGTCTGCAAATAGAATTGCATTGGAACGCAGCCCTGCCTGTTTATGTACATGTTGTTTATGGTTGCATTCCAGCGACAAGGGCAGAACTGAATGCTTTCCACAGGGACGGTGTGGTCTGAACCATTTACTATCTGCTGTTTACTGAAAAAGTTTGCTGAGCCTGAGCTCCCTCCCTCAGAGGATGAAAGCTTGCAGAGGGGAGACACCTTGTCTGTTTACTACCTGCCAGTCTTCGCTGTGATCATTTGACCACACAGTACAAGGCAGATGCTCAAATAATTGCTCAATAAAAGAACCAAAAATATCCGTAAATGTGGCTTTTGTTGTTGTTGTTTTTGTTTTTTGTTTTTTATTTTTTTTCTGTAATTTTTTTTTTCAGTACAGGGGGTTGAACCCAGGGCCTCGCGCCTGCATGCTCTGCAAGTGCTGGACCACTGAGCTGCACCCCCAGACCATTTTTTTACTTTTTGAAACAGGGTTACACAGACTGCCTCTGGTCTCGAACTTGCGATCCTCCAGCCTCCACCTCCCGAGCCGCAGGGATGACAGGTGTGCGCCACTGCACCTGGCTCCTGTAAATGTGTTTGGGGAAAAAAAAAAAAAAACACAGACTCCCTAGGCAATTCTTACAGGCAGCCAGTTTGGGCCTCACTGCTGAGGGGAAGAGCAGATCAGTCTGGAATGTGGTCAGAGTTAGGTCTCCATCGTAATTGCAGGCAATGCTGTTTTTATTTTATTTGTTTATTTATTTTGCAGTACTTGAGAGCTGAACCCAAGGCCTCCCCCCTACTTTGCAAGTGCTCTACTACGGGGTTCCACCCCCAGCTCATTTTTTTACTTTTTGAGACAGGGTCTCGCTAAGTGACACAGACTGCCTCTGGTCTCGAACTTGCAATCCTCCTGCCTCCGCCTCCCGAGCCGCTGGGATTATAGGCGTGCGCCACCACAGCTGGCATCTTGCAATAGTTTTTAACACTGTCATGTGGGTGGAGGGTAGGGAGGGTAGACACAGATCTCTCACAGGCTTGTAGGGACTGGGCTGGCCTTGGACAAAGCCCCTCCAAGGCCCTCGTTCATAATCTCTTGCCCCCGATGGACTCGTCTCGTGGACTTCTGTGGCTTGTCCTGTGCCTCTGGAGAGGTTCACACCAGGTGGATTTTGCTGCCTTCTGGCCTCTGCCCTCCAACCTCTTCTTCTCAGAAGGGCCCGGCCCAGGTGTCAGAGAAGCAAACCCACCAGCCAAATCCCCATCCCTGTCTAGGCCTTCTGCTGCCAGCTGGCTCCTCATCTGGAGCCATTCCCTGAGGGTGGGCGTAAAGGGCCCCAGTTCTTACCCTTTCAGTGCATAGGGCCTGGGTTTGACAACTCACCCCAGCGAAACCTTACAGCTTAAACCTTTAAGGTGTCTTTAACACACTGCACCCCCAACGCATACCCCTGTGGAGCAAGGGTTCTGGAAAATAAGCCCATCAGTGAGGTTTGATTCTCTCGCCTTACAATCTTGGTAACACAGCTACTTGGGAGGCCCAGGCAGGAGGATGCACGAGTCCGCGAGTTCCGGTCCTCCGCACAGTATCGCGAGAGTCTGTCTCCAGTTCTTTCTCTTTGGTGAGACCAAGTCTTGCTACGTAGTCCAAGCTGGCCTCAAGCTCACAACTGTCCTCTCGGGCTCCTGGGCACTTTGGAGGGCTCTGAGAGTGTGCCACTGTGTCTGATGAGACGGCATCTCCAAGGAAGAACAAACAAAAACAAAAGAGAAACCCGGCGATAGTTGGAATTCAATCACAGGAACATCGTGAGCAGCAACACTGACTTTCAAGGGCTGGAAGGAATTTGTTGTGGTGGTGTTAGGTGCCGTGGAGTCGGTATCCGACTCATAGCGACCCTGTGTACAACAGATGAAACACTATTGTAGTGCTTCTCTGCTAGTCATAGGGTTTTCAATGGCTGATTGCTTTTTGGGAGTGGGTTGCCAGGTCCTTCTCCCAAGCCTACAACACCTGGTGTTCCCAGGTGGTCTCCCAAACAAGTATTAACCAGTCCTGACTCTGCTTAGCTTCCGAGACCTGACGGCATCAGATGCCACAGTGGTACAGCTGGAAGGAATTTAGAGAATATTTAACCCATTATTTATTTTTAAAATAATTATCTTGGACCCACTGCACAGGAAGCATTCTGCTATGTATTTTGGATAATACAAAGGCACATATATAAATATGTAAATCCTATGTATATAAATATATATTGATCCTATACATAAATATATCCTATATATTTATCCTATATAAAAATAAATCATATATATGTATATACATACATATACACATATATTATTGTTGTTAAGTGCCATCGGGTCAGTATCCGACTCATAGTGACCCGCTGTACAACAGGGGAAACACTATTGTCAGTGCTTCTCTGCTGTTCATAGGGTTTTCAATGGCAGATTGATTTTTGGGAGGGGGTTGCCAGGTCCTTCTCCCAAGCCTAGAGTATCTGGTGTTCCCAGGTGGTCTCCCATCCAGGTACTAACCAGGCCCGACCTTGCTTAGCTTCCGAGATCTGACAGGATTGGATGCCACAGGGCTACGACTGCAGGCATATACACATATATATGTGTATATATGGGCTGGGATTTAGCTCAGTTGGTAGAGCACTGTGATGCAGTCTCTGAGGTCCCGAGTTCAATTCCCAGCACCAGAAAAATGGGAGAAGGACCTGGTAATCGACTCCGAAGCCAATCCCAAAACAGCCATT